>CAXKVY010005499.1:0-46736 GCA_964058915.1 Tetropium fuscum | reverse complement strand
GTAAACTCCAGAGTACTGTAGTTTACACGTGATAACAGATATGCGCAGTTAATTTTATTATTAATCAATTTATACAAAAACGTTAGTAGTATACATTTTCTCCTATATTCTAACTTTTTTATTTCTAATTCCAGTCTAATCGGTTCATACAAAATCTGGAGAGCGTTTGTGTTTTTTGTGAAAAATATAATTTAAAAAAATATTTTGAATCCTTTCGATAATCTCCTTTTGTTTTTTAGTGCGCGGGTCCCAAATCACTGCTGCAAATTCTAATTTTGGTCTTATCAGAGTATTGTACAAATTTTTAATAGCATCTATGTTGTTGAAACTACTAGTAATGCGTTTAATAAAACCAAGCATTTTGTACGAACCCGATACTATAGTTTCTATATGTTTGTTAAATAAAAGTTTTCTTGAAATATAACACCTAGATCTTGTTGCGTTAACCCTTTTAACGGCATGTCATTCATCGTGTAACTGATATGAAATATATCCTTTTTCCTATAAAATGACATATGATAACATTTTTTTATATTGAAATACCACTTATTTTTTTGTGACCAAATATATATAGTATCTAAATCTTTTTGTAGAGTTACTCCATCATTGCTACTATTTACCGCCCTATATAATTTAAAATCATCTGCGTAGAGTAGACATTTGGAAATTATATTATCTGGCAGATCATTAATGAACAACACGAAGAGAAGAGGACCCAAGTTGGAACCTTGTGCTACCCCAGATTCAACATCATACTCAAATGATTCTGTACCTTTGTAATTCACGACTTGTTTTCTTAGTTGTAAATAAGAACTAAAATATTTTATTAAATGTTTACTGAAACCAAATGAGAATAATTTATGTAACAATATATCATGGTCAACCTTATCGAATGCTTTAGCAAAGTCTGTATAGATGACATCCACTTGACTCCTCTTCTCCAGATGTTGCTCAATGTATTCAGAAAAAGACAATAGATTAGTTTCTATTGACTTTTTCTTTAAAAAACCATGCTGTATTGGCGTAATCATATTCTCAATTTGGGGGTAAATTTTGTTGTACATAATAAATTAAAAAAATTTTTCTATTGAGTTAAGAATAGTTACAGGGCGATAATTAGAGAGTTGATGTTTACCGTCACTTTTATATATCGGGGTTGTTTTTGATTTTTTGAATAAGTCAGGGAAAATGGCTGTCTTTAACGATAAGTTGAAAATGATAAGAAGAGGTTTAATTAAGTATGCGATACACGCTTTATAAATATAGCTAGGTATTTGGCCCGGTCCTGTGGCTTTTTTTGCTTTTAATTTTTTTACGGCCACCTCTATTTCTTTTTCTGTAACCGAGTCGAAGTGTATATAATTTTGATTGTAGTTGTAGTTGTATTCAACTGTTCTTATGTAACATTTGTGGGTCTGCTTTATTTTGACCTTCAATTTACTTTTTAGCATTTTAAACTTATCATTATAAAACTGTGATATATTTTTACGTTCCTGTAATACTCTTTTAATTTCAAATTCGCAATAATATCTGAAGTAAACCATGGCGGATATTTTTTTGTTTTAGGCTTAACTCTGGGTATACATATACTTATATATTTTTAATACATTTAAAATTATATCTGATTCGAATAGCAGAAAACCGCCAAGTACAAAACCATTAGCACTTAATGTCTGTTACTTTTAAAAATCATAGAGCAGATTTAAGGTTTTGTTACTATTTTCCATTTCTAATCACATTATACTCAATATTTTAATTAATATAGCTAGTAAGTAAGTTTTCATATAATTAATTTAAAATCATATACCTTACAAGCTAAAAGTGCCCTAATAGAACCTGCTTGTTGACCCAGGGAGCGGAGTGAGTTTTAAACAAGGTAGATATTAAACTGTACTTTTCTCATAAAATTATATATGTTGGTATTTAACTCTACAAAGTTTAATTAATTCTTACTTACCTCCTATTATATGTATATGTCTCTATTAAATATGTACTTAAAAGAAACTACATTTTCGGTTTTATAATATAAATATTAAACTGCCGTTGAATCTAGTTAGTAAGTTCTAAGTAAAGTATATTAAAACATTAATATACGTAATATATCAATATTTAATTAAAACATTAAAAGTAGCCACAAATACTTATTCCCAGTTTAATTATATTTTTATTTGAAATATTCCATTAAAACATATTTTATGTTTAGCTACAGTTAGGGTGTGATAATTAAAATAGTTTCTATAGAACTATTTTAATTACAGCTCAAAAACGTAAACAAATTATACAGTAATTACAGAGCAACAGCTTAGATATTCTGTAATATATGATTTTCAGCACATATTATTTTCAATTTTGTTTTTCTAGTTTCAGAACATATTAATAAAATTCAATACCTTTTCCATACTCACTCTTCTATAACCGTCTCTGAAAAAGATTCAGATCGCTTTTGAGGCCCGCTGATATTCGAAATTAAAAAGTTTGAACAGTTATATATGAGAGGGTGTTGCTTTTCATGAGAGCCTGAGTTTGAGAGCATATCCGTCACATTGAAACGCGGATATATCCATAGAAATATCTGTCGTCGAAGGCGCGGCGTTCCATATATTAGATGAGGTTAAAAATACAGGATGGTATTCAAAAAGCCAGCTTATAGCACTAATAAAATTTTATAAAGTAATAAAAATAATATGAATTTTAATCATATTACAAGACGAATATTTAATAAGGTATATAAACAATTTACCCAAGATTGTAACCAGTTAGGAAATCAAAAAACTAAGAACCTTCTTTTCAATTTACTTTCAAAATGTTCGTGGCCTACACACAAAACTGCCAACTCTTTTCAAAGCCTCCCTGAATCTTGATGTAGACATTATTATATTAGTTGCAACCTGGCAACTACTATTTAATAGACACTGCAAAAGAACTTAAATCGCCTGGTAGAGTCCTACTGTTAAAAAGCAGATCACCCTGTACACCAAATGAATTACAACAAATTTGCAAATATTACACTCCATATATTATATATCTACATATGATAATCATTGTTATTAATGTAAATATTATGGTTATTTTCTTAATGTATTTATAAAATTTCAGTCACAACAATAAATAAAATACGCAACTCTTTAATTATTTCGGCGTTTAAAGAACGAATATATTCCTCTAGTAACTGGACCCCCTATATAACATATATCTCTACTGCTCGTCTCTTGCTTTATGCGAATAGCATTCGGGGTGGCATCGCAACTTCTTACTCCTAACGTATATATTCGTGATACGGGTCCGATATACACGCGCCTAGTAGTATTTTCAATACTAAAAACGCGGATATAAAGAGCGCGGTAGTCCTTTGTAAAGCGCCCTCGAACGTGTGCCATCCATAGGCGCGCGCCGCGTAACTTTTCTGTTTTTATTTTACGCGATTGTCCTATCGAATTACCTCGACGTTTCCAAAGACCGATAATTATATGCTACCCTGAATATAATTATCGGTCATTCACGGAATTTATTCGAAACCATTTCTAATGTAGGTTTATTTTAATAATAAAAATTATAAATTTTGGATAACGTCTTTACCAGAATAGTCAATATTATTTTCAATTTTTTATTTTTCCGTTTCCTTTTAACAGTTGATCTACAACAACCCTTTTTTTAATAACAACATAAATAGTAGAAATTCGTAGAAAATCTTAGTTAAATCAAACATTCTTTTTATAATATCTGTATCCGTCATTAGATTATTTTCTCTCTTTAAGCAGTTGTAAATATTTAAAGGGACACGATCGGTTTGCATAGATAAATCTTGGTTCTTAAAGTCCCAACTCGTTTCGGTCGACTACGTTATCTCGTCTTCAGACTTTTCCATATGTAATTTTTCTTCTGCGTCAAATGATCTCCAAAAAGCCATTTTAAAAATATATTCTTAAACAGAAGTCACTGTTAATAATAATTATTTGAGGTAAATACAATATAACATATATTTTTATTCATTCATTTATTTATTTAACATACACCATTCCACAGTAAACACAAATTATATTGTTGAATGCAATACAAGAATTAAAAAAAACAAAAAAATATCACAATAACATAAATACACATTTTCGTATTGACAATATATGATAATATAAATTAAAATATAGAAATAGTAAGTAAAATAATCTACAATTTTAACAAAACTAATTTATTTTGTAATAAATTATAATTATGGCACATTTGTCATAATATTATAAGAAAAAACTACCGCGCAACGTAAAATAAACGCACAGTACTGCCCGGTTCTTTCTCCACACGAAAACAGCCTCTCACAGCTAGCACATTTTTGTTTCACAGCTGGTTATTCTGAAGATCAGCTTGTATTCTTTACTAGTCGCTCTATTCCACTGTAAAGAGACTAACAACATACTACCCTGGCAGAGACGCGGAACTTATAATATTTTAAACTGAGATGTACATACTTTTGCAATCACCGATGGTCCCGCCCTCGCGCCACGTTGGCGAAAAATTAATGAAACCGGTCAATAAGCATGAAGGAAGTGTAAATAATGTATTGAGATAGCGTCGCGACAAAAACGGCCCAACTCATGAAGATTAATGTGGAGAAGTAAAAATGAAACAGACCGCAAGACGTGGCAGGTTAATGCATCATTATTTATTATTTTTGTCACCCTCCGACGCTCACAACGTTCTCCTTTTACGGGGCCCGTCATAATTTGTCTGTCGAAAGGAACGTCTTCTTAACTGATTTTAAAGGGACGCTGCATGGGTGACAAAGAAGCTTTTAAACGACTTGCTCGAAGGCAGTCTTTTGTTTATGAACGAATACAGTTGAATGTATTATATAATGTGGTTTAATAATCACAGCAACCAATTTACTTTCTTATACAATATGATACTTTGTTATATAAGGTATCGCCATCGTAAAATTTTTCGATATTTTTTTAACGGAATTCTCCGTCAAATAATTATATTCAAGTGTAAATGATATTTTCCCAGAATCTTTAGATCAATCTTTATAAATAGGGTAATTTTCTATTTAGTATCCAAAAGAAGGAGATCCATTTTAGCATTTTAATCCATCTTGTGCTTTAAGGAAATTAAGATCTTATGAATATCATTACACATTTAGAAGTTGGATATAAAAAGTTTGAAAACCATCTCAAATAGGTAGGTATTCTAGTTTCTACATACTCCATGTTGGAACTGCAGTCATATTTGTCAGATGAGAGTAAACAGACCGTCTTATTCCTTGTCTTAACAATCCGCTTATCGCAAGACTATTTAGAAAATGTTTTTAGCATGATGAAGAGCAAACAGATTGTTCCAAATGCGGTAAGAGATCGACTAATACCTTTATTAACAAAATTGAAATAATCCTTAACATGGCACTAGTCACTGTACCGGGTAAGTCTCTTAAGATTGACACCCCCCCCTTATCTCACTTATCCTTTGCCGATTTAACTCATTCAAAAAAGGAGTAGACACGATTATTGATGAATTTTTATAATCTGAGAACAGATATTAAAAATCTCGTAAAATATACAGGGTGGAAAATAAAACATGATTTTTTTAAATGGAACACCCCGTATATTTTTAGAGCAAAATAATGTCCTTAATTTTCTGAATCCAAAAATGTGTAATTCTTATATAATCACTCCACGTGTTCGTGAGATATTACTAAAAACTTATCACATTACGGGTGTCAATTATAAAATAAGAACATCAAGATACCTCTGGAAACAATGCATATTTGCATTGTTTATTTGTTGACAGATGTCATCCAGTTTTTTGTGAGATAGTAGTTCACTCTCTTAGAAAATGGTATATTCATTGGAAGAGCGAAAAGAGTTACTTGAAATTTATATTCAGTGCAACAAGAATAAGTCTCTTGCTCGAATGGAGTATGTTAGGTTATTTCGAGAAAGGCTACCTCCTTCCAAAAATAGTTTTAAAAACATTTATGCAAAGTTTAGGAATACCGAATCTCTGAGAGACAAGAAAGGGGAAAGGCGAAGAACAAATACAGGAGAAGACACAGAACTCAACGCGTTATTATATTTTGCTGAAAATCCATCCAAATCATCCTATGCCGCAGCAATAGAATTGGATATATCACAAATAAGTGTGATAAAAATATTACATCGCCATAATTTCAAACCATATAGTATTTTACCCGTTCAATATTTAGACGACAACAATCTTCAAGACAGGTTAACCTTCTGCAGAGACATACTTGATAGAATAGAGGAAGATGATGAGTTTCTAAGTCATGTCTTTTGGACTGACGAAAGCAGTTTTTCTACTGCGGGAATTTTTAACAGACAAAATGCACATTACTGGGGAGCGGAAAATCCACATATTGTAAGAAAATAAAAAAACAAGGATATCAAACTGTAAACGTGTGGTGTGGCATCCACAAGGATGCTATTGTAGGTCCTGTATTTATAAATGGGCCCTTAAATGCACAACGTTATGTGGATATTCTTCAACATCCAGTTGAAAATTATTTAGATAATATTAATTTAGTGGACAACAGATCTGTTTTTTGGCAGCAGGATGGAGCACCACCACACTCTGTAAGGAACGTCACCGAATACCTAAACAGAAAATATCCTTTTCGTATAGGAAGGCACGGTGTTATACATTGGCCCGCTAAAAGTCCGGACTTCACACCTATGGATATTTTTCTCTGGGGTACGATAAAACAAGATATATACGAAACTGGGGTTTTTAATAATATGAATGAGTTAAAAGAATGCATACGTGTAAAAATTGAGGAATTAAACCAAAATGGTGATATATTTCAAAGGGTGAGAAGCAATTTTATAAAGCGATGCCAAATGTGTATTCAGAATGGTGGTGGTTACGTGGAAAATATTTAATTACGTTACGTGTAAATAAATAAAATTGTGTTACTCTATTGTGTTACTGTATTAATATTGACTTTTATTTGTTTTTATTAGGCTTATGTTGTTTATTGTTATTACTCGTTACTGTTATTGCCACCTATATATTATTTATTTATTATATCAATAAATGGCATTGTTTCCAGAGGTATCTTGATATGTTTTTTGTTTTATAATTGACACCCGTAATGTGATCAGTTTTTAGTAATATCTCACGAACAGTTGGAGTGATTATATAACAATTATATATTTTTGTATTCAGAAAATTAAGGACATTATTTTGGTATATAAATATACGGGGTGTTCCATTTAAAAAAATCATGTTTTATTTTCCACCCTGTATATCTTACGAGATTTTTAATATCCGTGATCAGATTATAAAAACTTATAAAAAACCGCGTCCTCTCCTTTTTTGAATGAGTTAAATCGGCAAAGGATAAGTGAGATCGACACCCCCTTGGGTGTCGATCTTAAGAGACTTACCCGGTACAGTAAAGTATACAGCTCTCCGTCATCCAGATGGTGAACAATGTATCCAACTTCGAGCTGAGGGTTTTAACATTACATTGTGGTAAAAATGTACCATATTAATGACTTTCTTTATCACCTCTCTATAATGTCTGTTTCGTAAGTAATTATCATCTTAAATTTCGATCTTTGATCTAACATTTTTATCGGTTAAAATTTATAAATAATTAATACAGGGAAATATAATCGTCACCGTTATATTCAGGAACTTTAAAACACCCTGTAGAATTATTCGACTCTTGGGATAAGCTCAAAATGCCTTCCGAGTTTTAAGCGGAATTCAGATTAAATTTTGTTCTTTGATTTACCTCATTATCGTACTTTGTTTATAAAATACGTTTGTAGGTGAGAGAAGTACAATTTTAAAAAATCCGCATGCAGCACAGTACACGTGATGGAAGTGAATACTTCTTTACCGATTCGTGGAGAAAGTGAGTGGAGACAGAGAGGGGAGAGAGAGAGATAGAGATAGAGAGAGGGGGGAGATAGATAGAGAGAGGGGAGAGAGAGAGAGAGAGGGAGAGAGAGGGAGGGACAGAGAGAGAGGTATTGTACATATTTGCTTTATGGTAACTATCTCTCTTTATACTTCTCATTATATCAAAATTGCTTTCCTCTTTAGAACACTTGTGTGGGATCGTTGCCCAAGTCAAAGCTGCAATCGATATCTCTGTTTCTCTCTCTCCCTCTTATCTCTCATATGCTTTATCTCACTTGCGAGACCAAAATTTTATAAACTGTGTCGTACCGCGACCTTGAAAAATCACACTCATGCGGCCAAAGAAGTATTCACTTCCATAAAGCAGCTAAATATAATGTGATATCATTACTTTTTAGTTTTATTTATCCAATTCTCGGTGAAAAGGTAAGATCATCATCCATTTGGATCACATTTGAAAGCCCAATCCAGATATATCCAGCAGGCATAAGTAATATTGTATTCTGGTTAATTCCGATTATGTCACGATCGTTTATAAACTATATAAAAATTGCTTTCCGCTTTAGAACACTTGTGGGGAATCGTTGCTCAAGTCAAAGCTGCGTTCGCTATCTCTGTTTCTCTCTCTCCCTCATATCTGTTATATGCTTTATATCACTTGCGAGACGAAAATTTTATAAATCGTGTCGTGAAAAAAATAATTAAAATGCATTTAACTATTTAAGGTATCTATATACCTACCTGTGTTCTACAATTAAATGCCATAAGAATATTGTATATTTTATAGAAAGTGCTGCAAAAAGAATAATATTTGGGTAGGTTTAAAAAAAATAAAGAATAAAAAATAGTTTCATTTCAACGTAAACAATTCTGCAATATTACAAACTGTCTCAAATGTTTTTGCAATCTACACTTCTGTTTGGGATATAGAGTAATTGAACGTATATATGTCACGCAAATACATACAGTACGTATCTATCTACTGATGTAATAAAAAAGGAAAGGCGCGATTGGATTGAGTTTACGCTCGTGTGGAAATAAAGCTTAATTTACCCCCATCGGTAATCCTCCTGGATAAAAATATCCCGTTCTGTTTAAGGTAAATTGTGCCGCAGCAATTATCTGAAAGGGTACTTTGGACATCAAAGGAATATTTTACAGGAACACGGCTCCCCTTAGTTTACTTCAGCATAAGGATGTTACAGTTCTGCATACCGAAATTCATAATTGGATATAGAATAAGCAGCAGCGAGATAATTCGAAATAAAAACAGTTGCTACAGGGCTCCGTCTTTTTCCGGTGTAGTAGCAGTTATTGAACAAATCTTTGTATATGCCTTTAGTACCCGACAAGATTTAGGTCATGATATATACTGGTAGTTATGTAGTCCGTTTTGTTACGGATAAGTTTAAAGAGAAAAACTTGAGAGAAATATTTACGTCTGTTAGGAAGACTTACTACAGAGAATTGAGAAGCTTCCCATGGATAAACTCCATGCACCTTGAAAGAACCGCCGTTGAACTGATTATCTATACAAATTCTCTATAATAAGGTCCTTAGGAATTTTTCGATATATTTTACCGTTTAGATGTTTTGTGTAAAAAACATTTTTAAATTTTGTGATAATCTTCTTTTCCTATTCAAATAATTTCTTATTTCGCTCCATTTTGATTTTAGGAGTACACGTGTTGTAGCAATCTGCATGCCAAGATGGGTTTTCATTTTCGACTTAATGGAGAACTTCCGATGATGTCTAGGTTCGCCACCATCTTGTATATGACGTTATATAGACCGTCTGCCACAAAATCAAACTAAACACCTGGTAAGTCATGATTATTATAAATAAAAATCGCTGTCTTATTT
Source organism: Tetropium fuscum (assembly GCA_964058915.1). Classification (NCBI taxonomy): domain Eukaryota; kingdom Metazoa; phylum Arthropoda; class Insecta; order Coleoptera; family Cerambycidae; genus Tetropium; species Tetropium fuscum. Next base: position 37,001 of record CAXKVY010005499.1, on the reverse strand, counting down.
CTCAACAAAAATGCTGGTAGATTTATCAGCGTGTTGCTGTTGAAATAAAATATACGAGAAACATCTGATGTTAAATCCATATGTAAGAAAAATTATGAAAACACTTGTGTTGATATAAAATCAGCTGAATTCAGGACTATTAATGCAACTAAAGAATATGATTGGTCGTCCATAAATTGTAGAGCTTTTGGCAATGATCTAAAATCCTTAAAAGCGTTAATTATTAGCTTGCAGGAGCTAATATAGCTCCTGCATAGAAGATATACAGGAAGAAGATGTTCAGCAAAAAGCTCATTTGGCCCTGTTGACTTCGAGGAAGTCATACAAGAAGTCACGCAACGAAACAAACGTAAATATAACGTGATATTCTTCGGAGTAGAAGAGCAAAACCCAGAAATTTTTCAAGCCTCAAGAAGCGAAAAAGACCAAACCACCATTACTAATATCTTAAAATCACTTGATTCAGATTTAGAGGTCGTTGGAATAAATCCAGTAGGGTTAGGCAGATTTTCTCCGGAAACCCTTCGACCTGTCAAAATAACGTTGGAAGGTGAGAACGAAGTGCGCAATGTTATACATAAAGCAAAAAACTAAGAACTAATCGTCTGTACAAGAAAATATCAATTGCATTCGATCGTACTCCTCGACAGCAGGGATATTATAGAACAGTCAAAGCTTTTACAATTACAGCTATTTACAATTCTATTGTAACGTAAATAAATTCCGTTCTGTTATATTTCAAAAATTTAAAATAAGCCGCGCGAATTCATAGATATCTACCGCGAGCTAGCTACACATTAACCATTGCGCTCCCGGCCCGCTGAAAACCACGTGGGGTACGCTGCAAGCCGAATAGTAGAAAAAGGCATAAATAACGCACGCGACGAAAATTCTTCCTCTTTTTGACCGATTATTTGCTTGATCATACAGTTGATAACGTAGTTGTTATATTTCGGTGTGATTGGTATGGTGTTTCAGAATTACAAGGTACAGTCTTTTTTATTTTATTATTATTATATATATGTGGGTATGTTCTATGGCTAACCGTAGAAATTGGAATACAGATTCGTACGAAAATTACGTCGTATTTTCTTTGACTATTTTTTATGCTGTGTGTCAAACTTAATAGGCTTTTTGCTAGATTTGTTTTACTGTTTTAAACACCAGCAAAGGTACATTCTCTGGGTGAGCTGTGGACATATAGTCCACGACTATATATATTTCTATTTTTTTGTTTATTTTTGCTGGATAGGACTGGAACCTTTGATGTAACTATAACACTCGGAGTAGTTTCCACAAACACCAAAACACTTTCACTTCGCTCGACGCGCGTTTCGCCAACCAAGTTGGCATCATCCGGAGACGATTAAAAACTTAACAAAAACCCAACAGTTTTTAATCGTCTCCGGATGATGCCAACTTGGTTGGCGAAACGCACATCGAGCGAAGTGAAAGTGTTTTGGTGTTTGTGGAAACTACTCCGAGTGTTGTTGTTTATTTTTAATTAATAATTTAATATTATCATATACTACCGAATAAAAGAGCAACATTACTTTACTTTTCTATACGTTATATCGTATAGTCTTTATTTGCATACGACATTCCTTTCTTTATTATTTTTTTACTGTAACTTTTTGGGAATGTAAAATCAAAATTACGTTCAATATTTTTAATATTATAATACCTATTATCTATATATTGCATATATAAATATATCTAAAGGTAAGTGCTATAAGAGCCTCTAACTAACCATCTAATCCACTTATCCACGACCTCCGGAAAAATCTGAGCAGCTGACAGGCAAAATAAAAAAATCCATCAATATACATCTCCTGGAAGTCCATTTACTTCAGGTAATCTAAATTAAAAGGAGAGGTGTTATACTATCTACAACCTATTTAGGTTTTAATACATGCTGTCGAAAATTGTTGCCGTATTCCAGGAAAAGGATTTTCGTCTAGTTATTTTAATGTTATAAGAGTTCACCGCCGACTAATGATGTAATTAAGTAATACATTTATTTAATAGAAGAAAGAGACGCGCTGACAAGCACTAAAAGTTCCTATTCAGAAAGCTCGAGCCATTCTTCTAATATTAATCTTGGGAACCGAACATTTGAATTGAAAAATCCTCATTCTGCTGTCGGGCAATCTAACCAGGCGCTGCACCGTCATTCTTGTATCAATTTCCGATGTGCTCAATCGAATCCTTCGTTATTCCCGGCCGCATTCTGGCCGGGCGCGCTCGTCGCAATTTAAATATCAATCGCAGCGTTAGTATTGTGGTCGCGTTCCTCACGTATTTTTTAAGTTCGCACGGTTCACATAATTACATTTCGAGATCCCGGGGGGCGACAGGGCTGGTACGCTGAAGGCGCCACGCAAATATCACGCGTCAGGTCCTTATGGGGCAGCGTGGTAATTAGTTTTCCACTTAAATGATTCAAGATTGCTTGGCGAACCGTCCCGGAGTGACGGTTAGTCTTAGACGCGGACTGCTCAGGTTAATTCGGTCTACATTCTCCTAATTTCTCCTAACAAATTGAAACATGACTTTTACGAGGTCAGGGAGTATAATATATACGTTAGGAGTAAGCACTTATGTTCAGTTGCCATGCCAGCACGAATGATATTCAGATAAAGCACGCCGGTGAAAAAGACGGACAGTAGAGATGCTGTAGGGGGTCCAGTTACTAAAGGAATAGATTCGTTTTTTAAACGCCGAAATAATTAAAGAGTGGCGTATTTTATTATATATTGTTGTGATTTTGAAACTTTATAAATACATTAAGAAAATAAACTATTAATATATACATTAATATATATTAATAACAATGATATCGTATGTAGATATATAATATATGGAGTGTAATATTTGAAAATTTGTTATAATTTATTTGGTATATAGGGCGTTCTGATTTTTAACAGCAGGACTTTACCAGACGATAGTCCATCGAATAATAATGGTCTGCTCGAATTCGGCTTCGTAAAGAAACAAATATATTTTAAATAAATGGATATGTCAATACTAAATAGAGGTAGTTTTCTGTTTGGTATAAATAAGTTTTTTGCATTGTCTATCGAATAGTGGTTGCCATTTTTTTTGTCAAATATACAGTGACGTGCGTATGGGGTATTCAAATATATTGTATTTAAAAAATCCTGTGCCCTTGGATTTCTCACAACACATATAATATATACATAATATATACATAATATTTACATAATACAAGGAATACAAGGAATAATAATACAAGGAATTCCTCACTTAATTTACAAAAATTTTTGTACATTACAATTTTTCGATGAAATGTTGTGCTGTTTTTTAGTAGATGATTCTTCATGTAAGAAATTACCATTATTTTTCGATAAACTATTGTCTGGTAAAGTCCTGCTGTTGTAAACCAGACCACCCTGTAAGTAGGTAGATATTCACAAAAGAAATGTTTTAATTTGTCTGCAACTTCGATATCTTATTTTTTTCTGTTTCTGTATAATTATCCGCGGATATTTTCTCTAAACATCTGCATAAATAGTCGGAAAATATAAAAATACAAAAATATCAAGAAGAAAAATGAAAATATTACTTATGTTCATTCATCTATTTCACGCTACATTTTAAATGGCAATCGTAAAATTCAATTACACGCGATAGGGGCACAAAAACATATCAGTTAAATATTCACATTATCGTATCTCAAAATTATTATATTGATGTGGTATTATTACTTACATTTGGTAAATGTTTTTATTTTATCACTAATCGCTAATGGTTATTTTAAATGCTAATAAATTAATAGTAAAAAAACCTTTTTATAAACAAGCTTTTATTTAAATGGTCTAAAAGGAAAAAAATATAAACTTTAAAATGAATTAAACTCATCAATTTGTTACATTACACAATTTATATTATTTAAATCTTGTCGTAAGATTTACCTACTTTCTATAAAATATTTTTTTTTCTTAGAATTACTTATGTCAATGTCAAGTTACATATTGTATTATTGTTTATCTACACAGTTAAATATCGCGACAAGCTTTTATATCATATATAAGTAGTGTAATATAATAAATTGATGGGTTTAATTTAAAGTTTATTTTCTTCTTTTTAGAGCATTTAATGAAAGCTTGTTTTTAAAAATGTTTTTGTAATATTAATTTATTTTTTATTTATCGCTGGACATATTTCCAAGTTCATTTCATTTAATATTTAATGGGTCATTGTTGCGTGGTGGTTTGCCTGTTAATTTAATACAGTCTAGTTCTTTCATAAGGGGACCTTCTAGTGATTTGAATCTACTTAACTCTACTTATTTCAGCTTGAAGCTTACTTGTGCCTGACAAAACACAGTTCCTGGTTTGGAACTGTGTTTTAAATGTAATATAATTAATTGCCCCTAGGAATTACCAGGTCTTAAGGAATATTTCCACTTTACTTTTTTCCAAGATTTACAATTCACTTTTGTTGTAAATGATAAATTTCTCGACTTGACCTTGTTCAAGAGTGAACATTTTTTTATTGTTTTAACCTAAAGCCCTTCAGGCTACTTAATAACGTAGAGACGTTTTAACGTGCCTCAGGCAACCCAATTGTAAATTTTAATTCTAATTTAAGAATCACTGTGAACCGTCAACTGGTAATATAAATATTTTTGTAATATATTGTTTTAAAAAAATCTTTATATTTTATTTCTCTGGGATAAGTCTGAGTTACAAGAGGGTCACAGCTGATAATTATTGGCTGATCATTTCTGCGGTCTTCAGTACTATTTAAGTACTCTTGACCTGGCGTCCAAGTATTTTTATACAAAATTTTAAGTAGGAGTAGATCCAGCCGACCATTGTCAAGCTGTGATTTTTCTGGTGATATATTTAAAGGTATCTAAGGGCAAGCCTCTAGCAAATCCACTTATCCACGACCTCCGTATTTAACAGAGCAGAGATAGGCAACAACAAAAAATTCATTACGTCACATCTCCTGGATGAGAGGCCCCTTAATTAAGGTAATGTAATTAAAGAGGAGAGGTGTTACAAGACATGGCTAGGCATCGCGAAGTGTCCTCAATAGCCCACGGATTGCTGCCTTGCGTACAAAACGCGTTCGCATTAACATGTATATCGCCTGGGCACGTTAATAAATAATAAAACCAGAGATACAACAAAAACAAGTCCATTATATGTGACTGTTGATATACCCGACTAACGTTAGTGTAAGCTGCTGCACGAAAAATAAAGAGAGGGCACGATTTCGGGCATCGTTACTCTAACTTATTGTGACTAGCGCTGTAGGCCGTACCCGCAGTAGCCTTTTGGAGCTTTCTTTCTCCTAGACTGGTTGCAAACCAATGCTATTGACGCCCATCTCGCCAAATTATACAAGTCATAGTATGCCTTGTAAGCCAACCAAGGCGTACTTTTAAAATTCAGTTGCAAGATTTGACCCGAACAATTCGACCCCAAAATCGTAATTGGGATCACCAAATACAATTGGTTGAGGGTAACTGCTTTAAAATTCAGTTGCAAGATTTGACCCGAACAAATATACATAGATACATGATACACGACTATGGTATGTCAGGTTGACGAACCAAAATTGGTCAGTCGTGCGAATGCATCCCACATGACGTATTTCTCGCCAACATTATTTTAGTCGCGATTTTTACACAGTTGAATGTAAATACCTACCTACTGTTGTTTTCAAATTGAAATTGACAATTGACAAGATTTTGCGTTTTGTGTAGGTATACACAGAGGTGGATACGTTTGAGGATTATTATTATATGTGCTACAATTTTTTAAACAATGCCAACCTGTGCTGTCGCGAGGTTTTGTAATTATAGTCGAAATACTAAAGGAAAAGTAACCTCAAATACTATCAATTCCCTAAGGTTGAATAGTTTTCAAAACAATGGGTGACTGTGCAAAATAGTGGATAACATGAATTTAAAGAATGGAATGTAGATAATAATGTCTACTTTGAAAGAGCTAACATTAACTTTTCATCTCTGTGTAAAATTACACATGCGTAAAATTTCCTAGCTTCAAATTAAATATATTACGAACAAACTATTTCCTTGTTTAATTGTCTCTTTATATTGTTATTAAATTTTTAGGAAATTTAAATTACACTAAACCGACTGCATCTAGATATAAAGAAATCTAATAAACACCCCTTTAAAATACCCCGTGAAATTAAAAAACTAAACACATATAATAATATTGAACCTTTTAAAGAAAAAATATTGAAGTTGTAAATCGCCGATATTACTGACATATTATTGTTTTGTTGGCATTATTTATTATATATGTATCTACTATGCCAGTAAATATAATATAAATATGTATATTTATAATATCAGCTACTTGATAAAAGTCCTCGTATTTTGGGCCGCGCCACTTTAAACGAACGAGCCGCACTTCCCTCTCTACAAAAACGCAATGCGCTGATAATTCGATTTCTCGAAAACCATAAGTCCTAGCGTGCTGATTTTTTTTAAAAACTTTTTCATAGTTTTGTCTACATTCTATTCGATATATTCATATATAAATTCTTAATAATTAACATAACTTCCCGCAGGGTGAATTTTTCCGTGCACAGATTTACTATAGATAGATACATACATAGCAAGTTTAATAAAAGCTTGTAACTTATAAAAATACCTATCATCCTAGCCACAAGTAATTCAAATTGAACTCCGAGAGCATTTAGCTGCATCTTTCTTCTATCAAGTTGTAATTCTTTCCTGCATTAATAGAGTAAATATTGTTTAAACCATAGAAATAAAACCGTCCCGCCCCGAAAGGTTTCTTATTTTAAATAATAAAAAAAACAATATTTCAAAAAGAACCATCAATTTGGCAGACCAGAAACATTGTAACGATCTGTAACAAATAAAACAACCAATACATTGTTACCAGAGGAATCAATTAATTTGTGATAAAGTATAGATCAGAATCATATTCGCTTAATCAATAAAGTCCAATGAAACCAATACCGGTAATAAATATCGTAAATTTGCGGCTCACCGGCATAGTTTTTTTATGTTTGCATGTTATTGATTAGTTGGCGGTTTCGTTTTGTAGCCGAAATTCACGCAGCCAGTTCCATGGACCGAGCGTGCTGATTTGTGAATTTTAGATAAGTCGGCTTGCATTTATATCGTCTGGATTTTTGCCAGGCAATTAAAACGCGATTCTGTCGGATTGGATGTAAAACCACTGCGGTACCACTGTATGTGTGCTCTCCGGTGACTTTGTATTTAATTATTAAATTAATCCGACTTTAATGTCTCGCACCGAATATATGGACATTAGCAGTCGGATGCTCGAATTGCCATCAGGTTGTTTAAACTGGAAAGAGGCTCTGCGTGACGGTGGTCAACATATGGCTTATATTTCAACTGATTCCTGCCATAATACCATAATCACTCACGAATACATGATATTAATATCCAGAATAGAACTCCAATCTAAAATACTTGTATTTTAATACTAAAACGTAAACCTCCATATGGGAAAAGGAAATATGCACACTATATATATATATATATATATATATATATATATATATATATATATATATATATATATATATATATATATATATATATATATATATATATATATATATATATATATATATATATATATATATATATATATATATATATATATATATATATATATATATATATATATATATATATATATATATATATATATATATATATATATATATATATATATATATATATTAGGGTGGCCTATCTTTTTCGAAATCGAATTTTTTTCTTTCTCCCCCAAAAAATGGTTTCATTTGAAGAAAAAACAGTCCACTTAAAATATTACTGAGGCAAATTTAAGGCAAGGGGTGCCGCAGAAAACATTATTATTCAATAATAGAAGTGAATGGAATTATTTACATCTTTGGTTGATGTATGGTTTCTTTTTTTAAATCAGCAATATTTATCTTTAGAATGACTAATCAAGTCATACAAATATCAAAGACATCATCTGTTGTGATTATGTGCCATACTACTTTAAATCCGTAGTCTAAGACAACTAGACTAGAAGTTTTCTAAATAAAACTCTTTTTTTATCGTTTTATCTGTCTATATTTTATTATGAAACGTTTTGTTTTTTCATACATAGTACCAAATATTATCCTAAATCTACAAGATATATAGTAATAAAAACAATATTTTTTGCCAAATTTTTAGTCCAAAGCATGCGAGAGGGTTTCTTTTGTTACATTTGGAAACCGTGATTTATAATATTTTACAACTTGGAGTAAAAACTGTTTTTGGTCTTATTTTTTTGTTAAAATGTCATTATAGTCACCAATAAGTTTGATTCCCCTCACAGCGGCATCATTTACAATTTTCCAAAAATTCCCAACAAATTTTTTTAAAAAACTGTTTAGTGTTCTCGCATATGTAGTCCTGAATTTCCTTATTTTCAACGTCAGTAATGTCACTAATCATAAGTCGTTTAATACCCTCCTGATTTGGTGATTTCCTATTCAAAGCTTTAACCATTTCTCTTTTAGTGGTAACTGAAATATCGTCCTCAAAGAAAGATAAGCCAATATTAACTGAATTAAGGTACCACAAATGGTTCACTATTTTACTACTTGCGGCTTGAGATATTTCTTTGTCAATATTTTGATAATTAATGAGTTCTTTACAAAAGTCTAAGTCATGAAGCGGTGCTTCACTAGTAAATTACGTTTTAAACCAGGCCTTTACATAAACCTTTACAATAAAGAGACATATATGTTCAATAGCTATTTTTTCTTTTTTGGCGGTGATGGGCCAGGCAGGTCTTGTAAAACTCTTCTTGGGCTTCAATTATTTCCTCTTCACTTTCGTTGGAGTCAGCTGAATTACTGCTTGATGATGTACAGGTGACTGTCTCCTCTAATCTAGCTTTTTCTTGTTGACTTCTTTGCATTCGTTCGAATAATTTCTATAATTTCTCCTCAGCTGATTTTTCTTGAGAAGCAAGTTGGTAATCAATACCATACATAAATCCAGGACGTCCCTTTTTTCTTTGGTTAATTAAAACTGTTTATCTTCATCTATTTTCATCAACTCCAACGCGTTTGCATGAGAAATATCAAAAAGATCGTCCAATTTTCCAACGAAATTTTTTTCCTTTCCTCCCGCACTGGCCCTTTTAGCCGATTTTTGTAAGTTCCTCCACTCTGCATAAAGTTTATCTACTTGTTTAACACAATGAAAATCCTGACGTGTTGGAATGCAAGCTTTATCCCAAAAAACTGACACCTCTTTTATTGTTAATTTAGCACTTTCATGTACACTTAGCTTCACTTCACGAATGTTATAAAAAAGCACTTGTAATACCTGTCTATTAGACGGGAATTTATTACCAATCATTTGTGACGAATAGTGTCCAACTAAGTAAATGAAAGTATCCTTTCGTAAAGGTCTAACATCAGTCATCGTTAAATACTTTTTCAAAAAAGAACGTACACTAGAACTTATAATGTCTCCTCTGTAAAACACAGTTGGAAACTGACATGAAAACCTACCGTAGGTGCATTATATTATATTTCCAAACTATAAATATTCCAAAACAAATAATTTCTAGGAAAGAATTACACCAATAAAACATCATGAGAAAAGAGGTAAACCGATCCAGGTAGATATTTGTATTTTAATTACAATTCAAGTGTATTGCCCTAATAAAATCCTATCTACAAATTTCTACCTAGATGCGGCACGGGTTACCGTTCACCGAATTATCTGAAACTTAGACATAAATTATTCCTAGTATAATCCTATATTTTCGTGGAGTGAGACTTAAAAAATTTGCAAAAAAAATTCACCCCTATATATATATATATATATATATATATATATATATATATATATATATATATATATATATTGCTTCCTTGCGGAAGTCATGAGGCTACAAATTTAGAAGATATAAAACATTTTCGTTGTCCCGTTTTCTTATGTTTCTTAAAAGTATTTTTCTTATGTTTTAATTTCGATATTATGTCACCTATGTACCAGGGAGGGATATCTATTATAGCCTATTATATTATAGGCTATTTACATTATTTTTTAACTCTAGATCTGGGTTCTCTAAAATATATAGTTACAGATAAGGCTAAGGGGACGTAGCAAAGCCAAAAAAGATACATCCTCCTGGTATATTCCTATCTCATATATTTCTATCTCATATATTTCTATCTGATCAAGGCCATTTATGTGCTATAAATATCATATTTTATAGACTATAGGGCTGATGGCAGTCAGATAAAACACTACACTACAACATGATGTTAGACAAAAATTTCGTCCGTTTTAGTTGTAGCTGTTAATCAAAACCGATTTAAGACATTAATAACAGCACTATATCCCACCCCTACTCATTTTACAACTTTACGACCTGAACTCTGAACAAGGGGAAATATCTCTACTGGATAATTAAATGATAATAAACAACTAACATAAAATAGCTCCCATTGCCATAACAAACTTGCATGCCGACAACACGCCGGGTATAGAGATTACAGTACCTGTTGGATCATTTACTCCTAAAATTGATATTTTAGAAATTTAAGTAGGTATGTTAACAGTTGTTAACAGTTTGAATTTTGCCGGAGTCGCCGATGTTATTGGCACTGGCAACTCCGCCAGAATATGTCATTGTATGCATATAGATAGATGCCTTTTGGAGGAGTGAAATTGTACCGTACGACAACGAAAAGCAGGTACGTAATGGACGCTTTCCGGTAATATTCGGTTACTTTTCTCTGATTTGATATTGCATGCGATTTGCAGCGTTCCAAAGGGCTCTATCGGTCACGGGAACTTACTATATAAAAAATATTTTCTAAGGGTGTTTCAAGTACTAAGAGAGCCTCTATACTCACCAGCTAATCCTCACTAATAATTATTAAAATGGGTCATTATAAGATGTTCATAGTAAATATAATGTGCAACATAAAATAGGTCTGGCTAAATTACCCTCGTTCTCTCTAAATTATCCTCAAGATAACTCGTCGAGGTGTAGAATCATGTAGAATCTTAGGCGTAACGTTCACAAGGCTACGATGGGGTAAAAGGCCTGGAAGTCTCCTGAAGCTCCGCACTGACTGCATTGGCCGGTATGGTCTAGGCAAAAGTAGTAGTCTCCTAATAAGTGACTCCCTCACACAGCAAAAAAAAGGGACAGTAACAGATACACTATTTTATGGGGTTGTGGAGCACGTGTCCCGCAAAACGCAATATATGTTGGCGGCTTCACCTCGTGTCACCCTGTGACCATGAAGAAATATCCAAAAATAATCGGTTTAAATTGGACATCGAGAATTACATTCTAATAGCGCATAGATTCATAAAACCCTACCCACATGTTTCTCCCGTATAAATCTAGATTACGAAGGAATAAAAAAGGCCTATATAGTACCCTTCTATGTCGAGAATTTCACTCCTTGTGCGCATGAGCTTGTTTTCTAGAACCAATGAGAATAAATAGAACCAATGGAAGTCTGATGCCGTGGGTGTGAGAAGAAGACGAAATGTAATACATATTGGACTGAAAAGTACGAACAACATAGGTAATATATTTCGATTGAAGAAAAATAGGCAATAATTACGGAAAACTATGTCATCTGCTGCGAGGATCATCTGGAATAAGAAACAAACAAAAAAGTTTAAGGAAAAATTTCGTATGCAACTTCGAAGTGAATTTATATTGCACAGTTTTGTGTGATTAGATATTGAATAATGTAATATTTTATAAAGAATATGCTTAACGTACGTAAAAATTACTAATAGGTATATAAAAATCCAGGGGCTAAAACTGACAAGGAAAATGAGAAATACAATAATTTCATATTTACATAGCCGTAACATTGTGAATGTTACAACAAAACAGACTAGGAATTAACAATTTGCAACAGGTTTATCATAGAATTCCGATAATTCATTAAAACGTCTATTTTTCTATTATAAATTGGCGTGTTTTTACTGATACTGAGAGCAGAACATTCAATTATTTCGCCATTAAATCACTTGATAACAATAAAGCCGAACACGGGACATACATGATTTATGTCTCCTTCAGAAACCGTCGTCTACCCATTGTCTCCCTATCCCCTTTGCGAAATCTTACAATCTATATTGATTGGAATAACTTTTAGCGAAACGTCAGGCCATCCCTTAAATCCATTGCAGAAAAACTGAGGATTATTCCCTTCTCGCCGCCTAACACTACGAATATGCTGTGATGAATAGCATATTCGACCTCAAAACTTACAATACCTTCAAGTAATTTCAGTTAAAACCCATAAAATCCCAGCTACTTTTTTGTAAATTACCTATTTTATACATTCAAAGTATACTCATTTCCACAGCGCCGTGAGATAGAGGAATTGGCGCAGATTTTTACTGTATTCCTCTTCGAAAACAAGGAAGGGGTCAATTACTGAAAGACTATATTCCGAGAATAGTTTGAAACGTGAAGAAGTGGCTGGACACGGCATCGTCCATCTTCAATCAACAAAAACAAAATTTATTTCGCTGCTTGTTCAGAAAACCTGAAAAAACCTTGGAAGCACAATGTGGAAAAGGATGCGGTGAATCGTGTGGTTGCAGAAAAGCTGGGTTGAAATACTCTGTGTGGCTTCTGCAGTGGTCATGAGAAAATGTACCAGAGGTTCGCATCAACAGCGAAGACGCAGATGGCGAAGATTTATCACTGGGCGAACAATGGATTTTCAGAAGACCGATGATAAAGACATTGAGGACACAGATTATACTGAAGACGTCAACCTCAACCGATCAGGATCATCAAATAGCCAAAGCTAATAATATAATTGGCGTGGCTCAAGCGTCATTTCCAAATAAGATCGCGAAGCTGTGGATTGGGCCTACTTTCAATTTACAAATTTATTATAATTGTGTAATAAATAGCGAGAAACATAAAAATTGGGTTTTACTGTTTTTGAGCAAAATATTTCGTTTTTCTGCCTATATAACTGTCATATTCATCGTTGGAGCAACCGTTGCGGAGTTTCTTTTAAAAATGCTAATTTCTATACCTCCTAATAAAGAAACCTGCATTTTCTTAAACATTTAATATTATTACTAGCCCCACGTTCTGCCGGTCAAGACACCCTACATACTATACTACTAATTTGAAACGGATTTTTAACGATTACCAAAACGGTATAAACCGCATATACTGCCTGCATTATCACCAGATTATAACCCCATAGAGCAAATTTGGGATGTTAAACGAATATCTAGTCGAAACCATCAAAGTAATACAATGCGGAAACTTAGAGAAGCTCTTCAAGAGTGGAACCAAATCCCACGAGTTACGAGTTAATAAATAATATGGTTCAGAGCATGTCACAACGTTGTAGATGAAATAATGACTTCCAGAGGTGGGCTAACTCATTACAGTAACTGTTAAGTTCCAGTGCTTGATATTGTTAAATAATAGTTATTTACCTAACAAATGTGGGAAGTGATACTTTTCCGCACGCTGATTGCAGAACGACGCGCAGCGGAGTACGGTCAGCAATCGAGTGCGGAAAAGACACTTACAATACATATCCTACTAGCATTTTGACTAAAAAAATATAAAAACAAAAAGTCAAAGTTTCTATCCTATTGTATTTTGGTTTAATTTCAAACCTCCTGGTTCAAACTTTGGTTTAGTTTTTTTAAATGTGTCAATTTATCATAAATATTTTTTTTTAAATATGGTGGTCTATATTTTTACCACACACGTACCGTAAAGTACCTCATCCCGCACGCATTTGGGTGCAATAAAATGCATTTTACTGGACGCTAGGAAATAGTATATTAAGTATTAAGAACGGTACCTAAGGCTAATTTACGGTTCGAATACGACGCGACGTTTGGAGATTTTATTATTTAAAAATACATCTTTCCTTTAATACATCGTACATAAAAATACATCGTTCAATTAAATTTTAAACTCATTTCTAGAAAATCCATTCTAAATCAATGCGATGTTATAAATATGTATTATGACAATTGTATACTTACCGTTTTTTAAGGCTTTTCCACCTCTACTGTCGTAGAAACAAACATGGTAAGTGAATAAAAAAAGCTTGATCGTGCAAAAAAGGTATTAATGTCCTTATGACTAAAATATTGAGGTTTTTTGATACTTTATTGTGAAAATGTAAAATTTACTAAAACGTTTGTATCTTTTTCTGCAAAAAGACAGAAGAGAAGAAACAAGAAGAAAGAATAAAATGCAAAATTCAAAAAGAGTTTTAAAGGAGATACATAAGACAAAAATTTTTATAAATCTCTAAAATGTTTGGTATTTGGTTAACGCTGTGCACATGATAAAAGTTTACTGAAAACCAGGCATTTGTTTAACACCCTGTATAATCAAACTTTTGAAACTATATTAAAGTTAAATAAGTGAGACGGAATATAATAAAATTTATTAAATTTTCACAGTTTTATCTTACAGTTACATCTTGGACAATTTTAAGATGTACCGAAGTAAATGTTGAAAAGTACATACATCGAATAGTACACGGTTATCATTACCAGTGAAAATTATCTGCGGCCCGTTTGCCAACCTGTCCATATTCAAAAGTTGCGCGTGAAGTAAAAATATTTTCTAGATAAACCTCCGGAGAATACTCCGGTTTCGGTGGATGAGTGTGTTCGCTCAAATATGCCGTCTCTTATTTTCCCAACATCCAGCCTCGAGCATTTACCATTTTCCGATCAACACTTTGTAAAAGTAAAATTAAGTCAATATGCCCTCGGTTTCTTAACCAATAGGGAGCAAAGTCGTTAATGTCATTACCTGGTCCCGGGCTATAGTGAAATGGCAGCAGGATATACAGGGTGATGAGTTATTACGGAGCGGATCTTTAAACATGGCCAAAATAATTCCATTTAAAATATTTTTTAATTCCTAATTTCGTCGTTAGGGGGCGCACTTGGTATGGTGTTAATTTCTCCAAATATATTAGGTGCAATGTAGGTCAGAAATATACTTTTTTCTTCTATATTTTTTTAAACATTTTTTTTAATTACCATGGGGAGGGCAGTGTATGCAGGATAACAGTTTGGAATTTTTAGAATGCTGTAATTTGAGTTTGCCTTATCCGAATTTAACAAACGATGGTTTATCATAAAGGGTATTTAACCGGATTTATTATTTTTTTAAAGCAATTTAAATTTATATATTATGTTCCCAAAGATAGGGATATTCCGAAAGATATTCAAAGAAGTGTCGTTTTTGGCCTGCTCTCAAAAAAATTGAATACAACCCTATAGCTTTATTTGCCCGCCTATATCTTAGCCTTTATTTTATGCCCGCCTATATCTAACGTTACACTACCGATCTCTTAAACATTTCCAATGTTAAAAAATGAGAATCTTTCAAAAACTCATTCATTTTGGTGTTCAGGAGCAGGAGGCATACAGTATAATTCTTGCAGTTGTTGTTGCAAGGCAGCCCTTTCCTGATGATGACTAATAAGAGGTTGATAACTTTGCATTTCCGGGCCAGGTATTAAATTATGTGCTGAACTCATACTTGTTATCATTCCTGTATGTCCCGTCATTCCCATTGTTAATCCTGGATGTCCCATAGGTAGAATTCCATGAGATGGTATTCCTGGTGCCATTCCCCTTGTTGTATTCATGGGAATTCCATTGGGTCTAATTATCTGAGGATTTTGATCAAACATACCACCAGGCTGACTGCTAGGAGGCATTACCGACATTGTATTAAGTGAAGGCATGGTTGTATTAGGTATAGGTGGCATTTGTCCATGAGATATTGACCAAGTTGGCAAATTGATGTATGCCCAAAAGAATTTTGGTTGGTAATATTTTAGATACTCTTCTGCATCAAAATATTTTGAGCACTCTGTATTCTGAGATTACCCATGTTCGGAGGTGATTGAATATTTTGCAAATTATTTGCCTAGCTAAATTATTAGGTCCAGACAATATGGTCAAGTTATTTTGTACAGGCAGAATAGGTATTTGTCCAGATATATTTTGCATATTGTTCTGTTGAGGTATTATACTTGATAAATTCGTCTGCAGACTTGTATTATCTTGCCCCTGAACATTGGTAATAACTAAGTAACTAAGTCAGTGTATTAATATTCTTTATAAATTATATAACTCAATTTTTATAAATTTTTACTTCATAAAAGACTAGGGCTGTACCCATTTTTTGTAGTAATTTAGATCTAATTGACTGTTTAATCATGTCTTACGGTCTCATACCCTTGCTCACATTAAAAGTATCTCGAATGAGATTTATGCAAACCATGGAACAGTGCTACGTCGTGGAAATTCCATTACACCCTAGCCATGTTTCCGAGCCAGTCCAAACACATCCGAGTGGATTATTCAATTGTTATTTTTGTGGTCTCGCTCCCCTTCCCGGCCGCAAGTATTTGCTTTGCAATCGAGTCGGATTTCGGAGAACGTTTTTGCGCCGATACTCCGTCTTGATGAAAGATGTTGTTTAAATAAACCATTAATAAATTCTTTGTAGTCGCCCGGCCTTGCTAATCCCACACCAAGGGCTAACGCAGATGACTAGACGATTCTGGGCCGAAAAACAAGTGGAAACTGGTATTAAAGCAGATCTTGTTTACAGTGTACCAACATAAAACGTCGGTATTATGCTGGCGAGCTAATGGACGTGTAGGACAAATGGCTGGCGTGGAAAACAAGTAATGCCACGTCACGCAGAGTGATCATTTGCATTCCATGGACAATTCTAAACGTTCTGTGTACATATTTATGTTCGCATCATAATTTCTGTCTGCTGGCCACTTGTCCGCGGCCCTTGTCTAGTCGTTAAACGCTACGCGTGTTATTTACGGCGGCATATCCTACTCCTCATTCATACGTGGCAGGCCTACAATGCCAGGCAGGAATATAAAACCAATGTATCGAAATGATCCCGTAGCATCGCTGGACCAAATCGAAGCGGCGATCCGGCGGTCTACCGGACCCCGCGTCACGGGAAGCCAATCGGAATGATTGCCAATTGTTTACTTTGCGTTTGTTTGCATGGCGACCCGTGATGGAGCCGGCTGATTAACCGGCACGAATTTCATGCGTGCGGAGAGATTGTAGCACTTTTTCGTCTGGCGGCTCTTTGTGTGCCGGGGCATGTTTGCGAATAGTAACATCATCAGGGAATTGCTTGCCTAGCGAGGCTCTCAAAGGTGATATGTTTGCGTGAAGGAGTATATATATATATATATATATATATATATATATATATATATATATATATATATATATATATATATATATATATATATATATATATATATGTATATATATATATATATATATATATATATATATATATATATATATATATATATATATATATATATAGATAAACGAATATCCAGAGCCCAAATACAGAGTTAACATATAATAAACACGTGAAATTATAAAGTAATACGTGTACTGAGATTCAATCTATAAAGTCCCAACTCTAGTATCATTCACGAGCGCAAGCATCTCTACACATCGCACAGACGATGTACGAGAAATCATCTGATTGGCCAGTATATAAATTAAATAATATTAAAGTCATTTATCGGCGCAAAATTCTAAATCCAACTTTATCGGAATAGACAAATCCTAACAAACATTATGGTATATCACACTAACATAAACTTGGTATATTTGGACGTAAAATTGTAAAAGCGTCACGTCAGAATAGGGGTTCAGGATTAATAATCCCGAAGCAAAACGTTTGAGGTACAGATGGGTACAGGTCACTGTATTGTGAACAATGACTGATTTGCGGAAAGTGAATATGATGTGTGAATTCTATGTAGAATGGAGAATTAAACTGTTTAAATCAAAATACAACAATATTTAAGGTAAACTAAATAAATTAAATAATTAGCTGCAATATGATTGGTCACATTATATGAGAGTAACATAACGAAGCACTCGTTGTCAAGGAACTTTGATTGTTTCAAATTGATAAACTTCCGTAGAAACGAGTAACAAACTAGAGAGTTGCAATAGCGTCCTTTAACAAGGGCAGCTACGCTTAAGTGTCTGTAAACATTAATAAATAATAATTAGTTAGACAATAGTAAAATAAGAAAATTTCTGCTACAGTTTTCAGTTATCAACGAGTAAACAAGTAGAGAAGAAAATTATCAAGATTTATAGTGTTCTGACTTGGTAATGAGTTATTCTAAGCACGGGGTCTCCAGGGAGAGTGTACGAGGCTAAAATAGTGTGTACGAGGAAGGAAAAGGAGGCAAAATCATTCCAAGAAAATAAAGTAAGCAGAGGATAAAGGTTATCCAAACTTTCCGTGTTAAATTGATACCTACCTAAAAGTTACGGTCAAGAGTAGCGAGTAGGTACCCATAGTAAAGGTGATTCCGATAGATGGCAGCATCGTGAACCAGGACAAGCAGTTTTCAATTGGTAGTACGAGGTTCTTCAGATAGATGGTGATTCTGACAGATGGAATGAGTGTGGTGAAAATAAAAATAAACAAAGTGAAGTTCGGTTTAAATAAAATTGTGGAGCTTCGAAACTGAAAGGATTATATATAAACGTAGCAAGGTAACAACATTTTAAAATAATTTTAGTAGTAAGAATTCATTGTTTGAGAGGCCCACTTCCCATGTAATTAGTGTAAGATTGCCTGGTTTGGCGTAGGTCTTAATATTAAGCTCTTTCGAAATATTACTCCTCATAGAGTTTTATGATTTGCATGTATGCACTTTAGCATGCTGCCATTTTTTCTAAATAATTTTGGTAACCACATATTTACTTTTGTGTGTTAAATTTCCTGTCTTATAGACATATTTACTTTTGTGTATTAAACTTCCTGTCTTATAGACATATTTACTTTCCTTTTGTTAATAAACGACCAAGTTTCTATAGTTATGAGTTATCATTACTCTCATGTAAGAGTGGGAAAATAACCTCATATCATTAAATAACTTTAAACATGTCAGTCTCCATAAAATTTACCAAGAATAATTTGCAAGCAAATTAGTTTCAATATTACAAGCAACCTAGTTGATTATAGTGGACTCAAGCTCAGCAGTGAACTTTTATATTTAATAAAAATAAATGTTCAAAGAACTGGCGCCTAGGGAAATGTCTTGTCAGGTGTTCATACTCTGTGCTTTCACTGAATAACTTTGATAACAATTCATATCCATAGTATTTCTTTACAATTGTCGCCCATAACGTGGGAAATTAAGTATATTCATATATTATAAAACTAGTCAATTGGCTCCAACGTGGAGCATATCAAGTATACATAAATATATATATATATATATATATATATATATATATATATATATATATATATATATATATATATATATATATATATATATATATATATATATATATATATATATATATATATATATATATATATATATTTATATATATATATATATATATATATATATATTGAGAAAAGTGATTATAGCCCTAATATAATCAACAAAATGCATGAGAATCATATTTATAATAATAGCTAAATAAAACAACGCCAGAAAAATAGGATGACAACAAGAATAATAAAAAAATACCATCAAAAGCAGGCTTCCAGATTATAAGCCTCACGGCAGAGCATAAGTGTAAGGTTCATTGACGGCATACAAAAGTATATGTATAGTGTAACAGTAAAATTTAATGATGACTCGCAATTGGTCAGCAGACAGTTTCTATAGAAGGAAGTATGAAGGAAACTAAGGAAGTTTATTTTGTTTTGTAAAGTGACTTCCTTAGTGATGTATAATAACGAAAAACAAGAAGGAAGATGGCACCACAAGAGATAGCCTGGTGTTGAGCTTTTCTACAATAAAATCTAAATAATTAAGCAGTAAAAGTGCTGCAGTTGGAAACTAATATAATAACAAGTTTATAGAGTAAGATTGTATTGTGTAAATTGAGGTCGATCTTAGTAATAACAATACGAAATTAGTCGCAAGAAGATATCTAGGGTGTCCTAGTGTTTTTCGTCGTATCCGTGTAAATATAAATCAAGAATTCAAGAAGACAAATCTAAATCTAAAATCAAAGGTAACAAACTTCTATATATCTTCTTCTCAGGAAACAAACTTATATCAAAAGTATCATTCACAACTATCCGAAAAAATATCAGAAAAAATATCAGAATCATTTCATCAAATTCATCAAATCAAATTCTGAATAATTTTTTATATTTTATAATTTTTTTATATTTTTCGTGATATTCCTGAATCAGCTTAACAACTACGCGATGTTCGATAATTGGGATGGAAGCATTTCTTCAGGTTTCTTCGACTTTTAAAGCCACCGTCTCTGATGTGTTTCTGACAAGGTCTTTAAATATTTTTTTGTTAGGACAATCTAAATGGATGATCATAAATCTTCATTACAACTTCCTACGAGGGCAGAATACTATCCGGTAAACCTTATTTCTTAAAAGAGCCATTATATTTTAAAGCAACTCGCAAGATAACCTCACAAAACACAAGCGTCTGACTGTTCTCATATGCCTGGAATAACTGCTGAGCTGGTTTGTATTTGTGTGTAGTGTGAAGTGAAATACTTGTCGCGGCAAATTGTCGATTTCGCCCCTACTATGACTTCATTCTGGCAGTACTTATTGCCAATATTATGAGCCAAAATTTTTTCTCAATATTATGAATGATAATAAATCACTGTTCCTATGGCAATCAAACTTAATATTAAGAATATTTTCCTAAAACTATGCTAAAATATTTTCGCACGCTTTTAACATTTTCACAAATTTTAATCATCCGTACAGCATGGGCTATTATCGATGACTCGAATATAAATAAGGCACCGAAAACAATGTACATGCATTTAATGCAGATGACTTTAATGCCTTTGTCATAA
The DNA here is from genome assembly GCA_964058915.1 of Tetropium fuscum. Taxonomy (NCBI): domain Eukaryota; kingdom Metazoa; phylum Arthropoda; class Insecta; order Coleoptera; family Cerambycidae; genus Tetropium; species Tetropium fuscum. The sequence continues at coordinate 16,072 of CAXKVY010005499.1, read as the reverse complement.
ATATTGCAAAAAATGGCAAGGAGAACATGCCAATGCCTCAATAAAGGCCAAAGAACTTGTACAACTTCTCAATGCATCGTTTCTGTATATATGTCGGTTGGTTAAGACATGAGTATGACATAAATATGAGTAGCAAAGAACTTAGAAACTAATAAATATATTCCACGGTAAAATATAGGAATTATCTATGAAATTTCGAAAGCATAATTAATACATAAAATCGCATAAATAATTTTACGAATAACCAAACAAGCAATATCAAATTTCTTTTTATAAATGACGAGTATTTGGACAGACCTTATAAAATGCATTTTAATAAAATGTCTAATATATGACTTCAGCATAAATCCAGTGCAGGCAGCTAAATAAATAATTGTAACGTAAACAATTGCTCTGTTAGTATAACGAGCCCATTTCTAGTTCAACCATTTGCCTTAAATGTATGAATATCTCACTAATAACTAGCATTAAGAAACTATTTAATTAGTAAAAACATATGAATTTGATAAATATCCGAAGTAGCACTACAATCAACAATAATAAAAATAATAAATAATATGCAATAATAATAGAATAAAGAACTTATGTGGTATCGTACATAGGATAGCATAAGTGAATGAGAATAAAGCAACATAAACCAAGGAAGCTATTAACGGTTCGTTAAGGTTAAGACTAGTAACAGAATCCGGCTTATAAAATTTATTTTTCCTGTCCTAATGGGGATGTAGTGCAATCTAGTAAACCTAAGAGAAAAATGTATGTTTTATGGACGATGCGGTAGTAAAGGAAATAGCATATAAACTGCGATAGGAAACAGTCTATTAAAACGGTTTGCAGGCACTATACGTTCGCAACGAAATAAATTTTCAGTGAAATAAAATATATGGGCGACACTTGAGCGTTTCAATTGCTGTGTCTACTTTCTAAAATTGTCTGAATATAATTTTATCGCATACCTACTATCATCATAAATAACCGATATAGATCTCAATGGCTGTAGATAGGTTAAATTAGATTATTTTAATTGTTTAAACGACATTAAATATATATAAAACTTACATAATGCATACAGAGTAAAGAAGACTTGACGATATATACGATGCTTCTCTTTCACTATTTAAATTTTAGAGGTTGCTCGAGGGTTGAAGAGACGATGTTGGAATTTGGAAAAAAATAATCCCCTTCTAAAAATTAAAATCCATTGGATCACCCCGTATATAAAATCCTGTATGAAAATTGAGGTACAATTTTATGGGGTTCGGTTAACTCGTTAGAACTTCCTACAGGGGTGTAAGAGGGGCGAATCCTTAAAAAATGCAGGCCTTTGTAAAAAATAACGAAAACCGAATTTTTACATTCTTCTAGAGAGAGAATGCAATGCCTGCAATGTAATTTGCCTAAAAATTTAAAGAATCCGGCAATTCCCAAGCAACATTTATTTGTAAGAAGCCATATAGATTGTTAAAATACTTTTTAAAGCGGGGAAGATAAGCTATATAAAATATATCAGAAACTTTATTTTCCGTGAGCAGGTCTACTCTTGCGAGAATTTTCATTGCGATCTAACTCAATTTAAAGTTGCTATTATTTAGGTCTGGTAGTGTGAGAGTTTGCCAATCCAGTGGCGTACCGCACATATTCTCTTTGACAAGTTCCGCACATATTCTCTTTCACAAGCCACTTTTAGTAGACTGCGAAAAGTATGATTAGATATTTCGTTACTGTTTTGCTGTAATGTTGTTACACTGAAAGAGTTTTGTACCTTAAGCAGTTTTAGAGAAAGCAGACTGCTGACTTAAATATTAAGTTAGCAGTCCAAGAAATTTGTACATTTGTGAAACATTTTCGTTGTTCGTTTTCGACACTAAAATAATAAAAAGTATTAAATAAATCGAGGGCAAAAAATTGCCTAAAATGCCTTTGGATATTTTTGATACTTACTATGTTTATATTTCTAAAAGATCTAAAAGGGATTTTGTTACACCAAAATAATCGTTGTACTTTCAAACGTTTCTGAGAAACATCTAAGGATATAAATATATCATAAATTTATGGATAGCAGTTCCCCAGATTGCTCGACACTTATGCTCTCATAAGTGAACAATCCTGTAATGTAATCAAAATTACCACCAACATCTGTTGCTGCTCGGCAACACTCATATCGCGTATTTTATCAAAATCAAACATGGAGAAACGTTACGCTAGAAGCTACTGATTGGGGATGCAAAAGTCGTCGGTATATTATCCCGAATTATGACAACAAAAGAACCAGCTCCTGAGTCTTTTTAACACCAATTTCCTGTTCATGCCAATTAAGAGTGTGAAAACAGGAAAGGGCAGACTTACGTTGCTCCACAATATGCCACGGAGAAACATACATGAATGTCGAATCTATAGAAGACCACGAAGACTAATTAACTTAGGTAAGCTTCTGATAATTAGTGGATTAGGCCTACAGGGGACACCAAGTAAAACAATGAGACAAGTTGCCTTTGGGGTGACATGGAAACAAGTACAATATAGGTACAATATTCTCGCTTCATTCAAAATCGCGTTATTTTATAAGGATGGGAGGGTGAAAGAGGAAGCCGAAGATTTATTATAATTTTAAGTGGAGTTTAGTAGTTACTGCGTTAACGTTAAGCATTGAACTTTAACGTAGATTATAATAAACATTACAATTTAGTGGGTTAACCGGAACCTTATGAGTGTGCCTTATTCCGCGTGGAACTATTAATTTTAGGAAAAAAGTATCGAGAAAGTGTTTTGTTCGTATACTGAGCCCATTAGTCCTAGTTTAACCCAGTCCAAAGACGTGTGAGGGGTAATCGAGAATCCGCCACAATACGCTACTTGAATAAACACAGGATGCTAAATACTATTACAAAATTTCTCTACCATCCATGCATTTCAGTGGCGCATTGTTCGTTGACTGGCACTAACTACATATTTACAGTGACTTCGGTCGCTATTAATTACATTTTTACTTCCGCCATGTTTACGATAAGCTAATTTTAATTAATGACTTCACGTTGTTATGTTAACGCTCCAGTGGAATGCCTGAACGTTTAAGTGTTGACCTCACACAGACTCTAACATATCCTCTAGAGTTCAGTCGCGTAAGCAGCGATACGGCTTTGAATAAACAAATTTGTTAGCCTGGTAAAATATGTACTACGTACACTTATTTATTTATGTCCAAAATACCAAAATACCTACGGACATGATGATTTAAAACACGTAGCAGATAGAACGAAAAAACGAACGAATGAGAAATCTGTGTCTCACCTAAAAGCATATGTTATGAACTTTAGTGTTTTAGGAAAAACTGGCATACGTGAACAATTAGATAGTGCATTTTTGCGCGTTAAGTAAGAACATAATAAACAGGTGGAAAAAAATCGTCACATTTTGCGTCATCTAATCTTGTGTATAAAGTTTTGTGGAGCGTCCGAATTAGCTTTGCGAGATCATAATACCTCGTCGAAAAATCCAGATATTTAATGGGTTTAATTAATTTTGCTGCGGAGTTATATTCAGGTATTGTAATTTATTTTTGTACCCACTCTCTGAAAATACCTACGAGCCGCAACTGTTCAAATGGGGTTTAATATAATATCGCAATTCATTCACGATATGAAATCAGAACAAAATCGACATTTTTTGCAGTCTCTAACCAAACGGTCTCCAAACATATAATTGACGAAATGCAAAGCATGCTTGGCTGAATGACATTTTTTGTAGTTCCCCATCAGCATCCCCATCTGCGGCCAATATCGTCATCAGCTTCTGAAACGGTCCATTTAGCTACGGCTGAAATAAGAAGAACCCGAAACAAATTTACAAACCGTCACTCGTTCGAGGAAAACAGTGAAGGCTTTGTCGCGATATAACATGATTTGCTGCCGGCTTTGTGTAACAGCCTTCGGCAACGGGAGAATCTTATCTGATAAAATCAAAGCAAATCTCGTGTATAATGTAATGTGATGCCTTGTTCTATTAAAAATCGAAGCAGGATATGAGCTACGCTCTCGATACGTGCGAGAGAAAAGTTATCCGATAATTTTATATTTGAATATATAAGAATAGATACTTTTGTATAGAATAAGAGGGAGCCTTTTATTTTATTCTATTCTATTTTTGTTCATTCAAGTGAACAGGTTCAGTACAAAAAAAGTACAAATTTAGTTTGAAGTTAAAGTTTCGTACTTCCATTGTCTCGCAGTCGATGAAGCCTTGCTTTCCACTTGCAAAAATAACTAACCAAGGATAATAAATAATACTAATATAATGATAATATAGTACCATAGAGATTAGGAGTGCAATGCGTTACATGCGGTAAAGTGCGTTTTACTACAAGCAAATGCGTGCTGGAAGAAGTACTTTACCGCACGCATGGGGTAATATTTTTTAAACATTTATTAAAAAAATGAAAAACAGACTTTATTAAATTTCTTTTTGAATATTTATTTGTAATATTTTTATTGTTTGTAGGGAATTGACATTTTTAAAAATCATAACATTGGCATAAAAACGTAGGAAGTTTGAGAGACTAAACCAAAACACAGTAGGATATTATACAGATTAAAAGTTTGACTTTATTATATTTATATTTTGTTTAGTTTAGTCAACGCTCGTTAGCAAAAATATTTTTCCTACGAGCGTGTAGTAAACTATTTTTTACCACATGAAAACGGTAAAATATAGATTATCATATTTTTTTTTACATTTATAATAAATTGATACTTATTTTCGGATATTTATATTTTGTAATATTTTTCTTGTTTGCAATGAAATGATATTTTCAAAAATGATAGCATTGATATAAAAATGTAGGAAGTTTAAGAATAATCCAAAACACAGTTGGAAATTATACAGATGTAGTTTAAAAGTCAAACTACATCTGTATAATTTCCAACTGTTTCCAACATTTTATTCCTCTTCTTGCTTGTCGAGCAGAGTGTAGTGACGCTACTTATATTTCGAGTTATTCAAATTGTTTTCTTATAAAATAAAAAAAAGTTGTTATTTCCATAGTAGTGTGCGATTTATTAAAATCACTGTTATGTGTTGTTGTGGTTTGTTAACCCGCACATAATCGACTGTATGTGAGATTAAACAACTTGCAAATAGGTAAGCGATTTTTTTTTGTTGCCATGAGGCTATTTCCTGTTTCCACCGTTTGTGTTATGTAGAGCCTGCGTTGCGTAAACTTCCTAGTGTTGATTGAGGGACATAACATTATGCCACCTTTCGAAGCCGTTTTACACCAATCCAGTAGGTTTTATAACCAATCATGATCATATATCCTCATTTTTTTAACCTGCAGAGACGCAAACTTATTAGATATGTCGCTTGTAGGGCTTTTTACAACGAGTGAGAGTTGCCTGCGTCTTGTAACTTCACTTCAAGACACTGGTCACCTGTACCTGGTCACTTATAAACATGTAACTCCATTTGTAACTTCACCTGTCCTTGGTCACCGCTACCTAGACATCTTGATACCATTAACACTTGTATGTCCTTCCCGGGTCCTGACGCGGGTCATTCCACCTGAGCCCGGGTTGTTCAAGAACTTGCTTCCACCGGGTTAAAATCTATCGATATACACGTAGATTTACTGGTGAGACCAGTAAATCTACCCCTTACTAGAAGACTTGCTTGCAATTTCACGGATAGGCTTAGTGTAACTGTATTTTAAACGTGCCCGCCCTCTTCATTAATTTGATATAACTAGTGTGCTTATCTGTAATTATTACGAGCCCGTGGCTACGTTTAAAAATTTCATTTTACTTCACTTTACCTAAATGAACGAATACCTAAATGATGTTGTGCTTAAGTTGTATGGTACGTTTAGCTGTATGATATGTGTGTTTGTTAACGTTTAACTTCAATATGTAGTCACCTTTCCACTTTTCAGATAACTTGGTTATATAGACATAGTCTCATTCCTTTTTCTTTATATGGTCCGTGAAGTTCAACATGCACGCTGAATCGACACAGGTAGTAAGTAAAAATGTTTTATTTTATAAAAGTGACATGTTTCCAGGTATAATACCACATTTGGGGAATATGTTTTGGGGATATTGTTGGGGATTTAATTCTATCTTATTGTCCTAATTTATATGAAATTCAATTTATGTGTAGTTTAATGTATATGCAATTAAACTTTTGTGTAATGTCGCTCTCATATAATTTTTGATCATTTAAGTTTTCAAATTAAATTTAGATACCAGTAGGTATACTGCTTTTTATTCTTTCACCAGAATTACAGAAAGTGCCGAGAGTAGGTTCGATATCCAGGATAATTAGAGACCATCTGATTATTTTTATATATTCTTTTTTAGTTTAGTCAACGCTCGTAGGAAAAGTGTAATTCCGCATTCAAATGCTATGAGGTCAACTGCATTTATCGTATGGAAAAGTATCACTTCTCGCACTTCTTAGGTAAAGAACTAACAACGTACCTATATAATGCGCTGCAACACCTTCCATGTCAATACATGTCCTTCCAACAGTATTGACATCATTGAACTGTGCACACTGCGAATCCCCCAAAATCAACTACAGGGAGGTGAAATTCCAAGGATTTCGAAAACGCTATTCGCAGAGAACTGCACTCATTTTTTACCAAAAAGCAGCAGAAACGAACTCTAGCAAGTTCTACGAGACCTGAATTTTTGCTGGGAGAATCATAACAGAAAGCCCTTTACTGATAACGATGAAATTATTTGTTGCCGAAGAGACTACCTTCGATCGATTCGAAACTTCCGTGAACAAGGACAGAATATTTATTATCTGAACGAAACTTGAGTAAACGGATACACTGTAACAAAAGTGTAGCAAGATAAACATGTCAAAAGTTCTCGACAGACAATTTTTATTCAACAACAGGGTTTAAAGCACCTTTAAAGAGACGATTAGAAAAATCACGCATATTGGCAATGCTAATGGTTTTCTATATCGCATGTATCGCGGTGATCAGTGTTTCAGATCGACGCATGCACCCACGATTCGTATAATTCCCTTGGTCTGATTTTTTAATAAACGAATATAAATAGGTGCTTTTGAGGTGAAAACTTCTTCTGGCGCGCTCTGCACTTTTCGCGCTCTCCACTTTTATTCAGGCGTCAGACATCACCCCTAGCAACGCTCAGTCGATTATCGCCTAGCAGCGAGCTAGGTCACCTGTACCCCTTAATCAAAGCTCCTGCTAATAGATCCTGCTAAGAGAAAAAGCGCGCTTTGAAAACATTTCAAAGACCCTTATTGTGGTAGAAAGAGTGTATACAACCTCCTTCGCCAGTGCGGCATCGAGTACACGCCCAAAACCCCGGAAAATCCGTAAAAAAAAGCAAATCCAAAAAATTTATTTAATGACGTACATGTCAGTTTCTGACACGGGACCTACAAAAATGGACACATGCCCTGAAAACAGCACCAAAATTGAAGATGTGTGCAAGCTTGCAAAGAAGAGATGTGTCACTGAGTAAGGTACGGCCTTCACACATCCTTCAACAACCAAGAAACCAAACATCACAGCCACAAAATCCGCTGCGGAAATAAAGACGCAAAACAAGTTTCTAATTGTAAAATATATTAGATTATAAAGAGCCTGTAGGTATTGTACAATAAAACTAAAAAAATTGTTGGTGGCTTTTAATTGATACCTTTTCAGATACAAATAAGTATTTCTTTTACTACTAAGACTGAATTGAAGTAAAATAGTTTTACATCAAGTATTGGGTTAACTACGCTCTCCATCGTTATCTTAGGAACGTAATATTTCTATAAAGATTTCAAGAGGCAAACAGAAACGTAAGTTTAATAGAGTAAAGATTTATTGGCTTTTTTCCTTACTGTCAGTTATCAAACAAAAATGGCTAACTCTTCCACAACAGATACCACAAGTTCTGAGAGTGAACTAGAATCAACGATAAAATTTAAAACCAAAAAGGGGCCTATGTGCATTTTCCGATATCAGTGATATCGTTCAAATAAAAGAAAGAGAAACGAGTAGCAATACCTAAGAGCATATTTCTGATGTAAATCCGATTTGCAAATGCAAAATAATAATAATAACTCGTGTTTTAATCACGAATCAATTTCTTAATAGAAAATGTTTGTAAAGCCGTTCAGTTTTTCTTTGTTTTATTAGAATGTATAAAGTAACTAGATATATTTTGACTTAATATGTTATTTCTGTTACTTAATATTTCTATATTAATATTTCTATTTATAGTTTTGTTCTAACAATAATTATCTCCTTATTTACCAACAATATTTAATTGCTTTAAAATATAAAAATAGTGTTATTAATAACTACCTATATTTTTATAATTATTACCTAATATAATTATTTCAAAACATCATCTGGCGACTTTTATTTCATTTGTGAGAAAATTGTGCAAATATACACCATTGTTTCGCGTTTGTTTCACTTTCGGTCTCTCAGACCGCCGCCCTATATTTATAGGATCCGAGCCTACTCTATGGTGAATACAAGAGCCAAAGATAGTTCGTCAGAATCTTGAGAAGAAACACTTTAATCTTACGGAACTGATTTTACACATTTATACAATAATAAACCATATTTTTTATAGTTTACAATGAACTAAATCACATATCTATTCGTCACAGCAAACTGATGCCGACTGATAATCAGAGCTCGGCCGAGAGTTTAAGAAGCATAAAAGTAGGTATAAATTTCCATAATACAGGAAGAAAAAAATTACTTATAAGCACCAGTACTAAATTTATTGAAGATTTGCATTTTTAATGTGCATTTATTGCTTTCTTTCATTTCCAAACTGACTATAGTTCCAACACTTTTATTAGAGATAAACAGTGGCTAAAAGTGTATTAACAACAAGGAAATTAATAAAATGATATTGCATCGGAAATAGCCTTGCGAACGGGAGCTTCTATGGGGCGCAAGAAGTGAACTAAAGTCATATCGAATCCTGCCTAAATCCCACGAATGCTGAATGTGGAGGGCAAGACTGGCTGCCTATAAAGGCAAATCCATCGGCATGAAAAGTGTCCAGGCGGCATCGATTAAGGAACGCAGTAACAGTTAAAGTTACGTGTATATTTCGGAGTTATGAATTTTAAGCGGGATTCGGAGATGCGGAAAAAGTTCAAGAAGGGACCCGTAAATTTGCGGGATATTGCATAATTTTATCGAAGCCGGCCCGGCCAAGAAAACGCCGCATTCTCATGTAAAATATTCCTTTGTATATCTTTTTTATATTTCTGTTTGCTTATTTTATTGGCAAGAACACACACGAGCAGAGGGCCTTATTAAATTTATTCCGTCAAATTTGTTGGATTTAAATGGAAATGAGGCATAGTAATAACTCTGTCGAGCTTAGGACTTAGATCTTAGTTTTTATTTTTAGTATGCATGTCAGTTATACATAACAAACAAGCACTAGGAAATTTGCATCTAGGAATAAGTTTACCCGAGTGGCCGCGTTTGCCACGGTCATACAAAAATATGAAAAATATCGTCTTAATATAAATAAATCAGTATCGCCTTAATAAATATCTTTCCTACACACCTCCTCATATACAGGGTGTTTCTAAGTAACGAGCACCTTTAAGAGCGAACAGTTTTAAGAGGTGAATATTCAGTAAAAATTAAAGATCTATAAATTTTTTTCTGAAACCCCTTTCTTTTGAAGTTAAAAACAAGCTAAAAACATTGTTATTATTTATTTTCTTCACTATGGAAGAAAGAAATTTGACGAAGAAGTTGCACTAATAAAATGGCAGTTTCTGACGATTATTGTAATCCTGAGTAATACAAGGTGATAAAAAAAAATTTAACCTCTATAATATTTATAGAGGTTAAATTTAGAGGTTACTACTAATACACCCCTGATTATTTTTTAAAATGATGTTTATCTACACATATACAAAAAAATTAATAAAAATCATATTTTAAGATAATATAACCATATAACCGAAAATATAAATTTTTAGGCATTCGTCTTACACAGCTAGTTTTTTTTGTACGTCACTGGTGGCTCTATTTTAACAGACGGAAAAAGTTTATATATCAATCGATAGAGAAAACTCTAATCAAAATTTTTTTAACTACTATTATTTTTTGTTTTTAAGTAGTTTTCAACATATTGATCAACATATGTCTTGTGATTATCCCCCACCATTTTCTTGTTCTTATGGGGCATTACCTTGAAAACATAAACACTCCACATTCCACTTATCAAATTTTAGAGGGTAGAGGGGGGGGGGTCAGCATGACTTTGAGATGGGTATGTTCAAAAATCTAATGTTGACACCCTCTATCTACCCTAGAAAGGATTTGCTTTTACTCAAAAACCGAAGTATCAAGCTATTTTTGGACAAGTCGCTATAGGTACCAATGTGAAGTAATTTATTTATTTTAAAACTAATGTATTGGGCCAGGCGACAAGTACTTTGAAGAGTTTAAAAAATAGGGGTAAAAATTGTATGGGTAATTGTGAAGGCTTTATTTTCACAAGACGAGCGATGGCAATGGCAACGCAGAGAAGTTTTCAATCCATAATTCGTTTGATTTCCATCGTAGGTACCACAAAAATACCTATACACATGAAAGAATGAAAGCTCACTACATTCTCTATAAAAAAAGGTCTTAAAAACAATTATTTTCAGACGCATATTTATGGAGCAATAGCAACAACACCTCTAATACAAGGACAAAGTGCTGCCTCGTGACGTCACCATCCGGAGGCCTACGAAATAATTATGTTATTACGGGCTTTATGTAGTTATTTAGGTAGGTATGTCTGAGATCGTTTTAATGTAGTTTTGGAGATCAATAAAAAGATCAAACTAAACAAAGATATTACGGCATAAATATATCGGAGTCTATGAAAAACACAGGTAGAGAATAATTTAAATGGTTAATTGTTAACTATTTCGAAATACAGTCAAGATTATTAGAGTCTAGATGATTAATTGTTTTAAGAAAACTGAAAAGTGATTCGTGATTAATTTTAGATACAGGAGCAATATGAACAACTTCTTTAAAATTTGAACAAATGCTAGTAATCATAAATGCATACGCAGATGTCGCTAACGAATCGTTATTATTTATTGCAGCTCCTACAACATTACCACATTTATAATCTAAATATGGATCAATGTGAATTTCATCCATCAGTAAACTAACATAGTTGTCTTGGTCTTTTAAATATTTAAAGATTTTTTTGTGCATATGTTAAAAAAGTTTTCTTCTCATTAATATGAGGATCAGTTAGAAAACCATTACAGACTCCTTTGATTGTTTCGGGATGGGGCAAAGTTATAGGTCCACGATTTCGTAAATATCTATATGCATGAGGCCTAATTGTATATAAAATTGAGCAAAAAACCATAGTGGTAGTGGAATATTTATAACGTTCTTTTGATAATGTTCGCAATTTAAGTTGATCAGAAATAAATTCAATTCCTTGTGAAACATTTTCGTCCTCTATTTTTGAGTTTTTAAGTACATTGGACATAAAGTTCACAACATGGTTAAGCTTTCACATGTCTGTATGTATGTCTGAAAATGTATTTCATGTAATTCTGTAAGTTTTTCGTCTTTGCTATTTCGATACGATATTTTTTTTGGCAAGTATTATTTGGGACAGTTCGGAAATTTACTTGGTACGCTAGTTTCTTTTAACCGGGGTAAAACTAAAATAACTGAAACGATCTCACCAGTTTTTGTATCCTGTTGGGAAATTTTGTAAATAAAATCTTCCTTTTCAAAGTGGCACTCACACACTCGGGAGTTGTCACTCGGCACAAAACTTTCACGTGGAATTGCAGAGAGCCATTTTCTGCGATACTCTTCGTCTCTGGGAAAATGAAACACCCGAACTTTTCTACTGGTTTCGTAATTTCCTGTACAACCGGGAACACAACACTTTTGGAGCATTATGATATAATACCGCAACAAATAAACCGTTAAAAAAGATCAAGAATCGATTAGGAACTAGGCAAGCGCGCGAGCAATATCAATAACCCCTCTAGAGGTATTATTGTTCTTATTGGCGCGTGGCGGCGTCCTATACTAAAACCCAAAACAAAACATCATTAACAGGGTTGAAAAATTACAATTGACACGAGAGTTGTTAGTTGCTTGCTTCTTAATGACTTTTTGCGGCCAATTTGATTTGATAATTGACTAATGAGAAAGCTACTTTATTTTGTTTACATTCTAATTTGTTTACATTCTAAATACTTTACAACATATAGGCAGAGAAGCGTCGCACTGGAACACAGTCTTGCATCGCCGCTTCGACCGACCTAGACAAGCCTGTTGAATTAGCTTAGAGAGTATATTAGCCTCCATCTGGGTTAAGCCCTCAGAGCGTGACGTCACCATGATATTTAAAGTAAGCACTTTGTCCTTATTAGAGGGGTTATTGGCAATAGTCGCGCAAAATTCAGCAAGTTTTGAAGATTGCAGGAAAAATCGAAAAAACGTCGATTTGCGTCCTACAGATTCCATATGTAACTTTTTGCCGTAATTTGTAGTCTTGGATTTTAGTCATTATATTGTGCACGAACTTACCTGGAAAATTACGTTTATACAAATGCAATTTACTAACTGACTTGTTGTTAATTCAATCGTCCTTTGGGCATTGCTAGTCGTTCTGGTATGTATTCCCAATGTGTCGATATTTCTACCGAGGTAGATGCATGAGGGGTGTCTTCCATCTTATCTTTCGTGTCTGGTACTCTTGAGATTCAGTGAAATCGTCGTCCTCGTCTGGGTACCACGAACTGATCAAGCTGTACGTCGATGGGATCGTCATAATCCATAGTGCCTTCCTGAATGTTATCGTTATTACAGAATTGGCCTCGACAGTTTCCGCATATAGTTGAGCAACGCAGGCCCTTTTACTTTCGTGCATTTCAACGAAATTGTCATTAACACCTCCTAACACCACTAACACCGGGACAGGATTCGTTCGCTATATTTTTTCAGCCCCAATCTTGTGGAATTTTCTTGTTGTCACACCACTCGTGCACCTGATAGAACACTCTGAGTGCTAACGCGCTGCTTCTGTAGGTGGCAACGATGCAATATTGCAAGCGTTATTGCATATTGACTTTGCAAAGCATTGCAACCTGCATTCTTTGAGAGAAATGGAGTCACTGTTTTGCCCGTACAGAGCTTTAATATCCCCTACGGAGTCGTTCAGTTGTTTTTAGCGCTATTTGTGTAACCACCGAAAACAATCGTACGTGTTATGTTTGTAGTACTTTTCGACGTATTTAACGTACTTAGAGAATATGTCTGAAATTTTCTCCGGTTGGTGCCAAACAACACGATGAAGAAGAAACCCACCATCTATCAAATACACCACATTGCCAAAGTTAATTGGATCAGTCACGGAAGAAAACGGGAGAAATTGTCTCCTAATCCTTTGCATTTCTTCAGTCTGACGGTATTTTCAGGCTAAATATGTAAACAGATCAATATTTTCCATAATCTTTTAAAGCTGCTTAACTTCACGTGACTACTGGGTGGCTATTCTTGAGTTCGAGAGAACTTGGAAGTTCTCAGGAGAAAATATGAGATCACTTCCCCGGAAGTTCACTTCTATTTCTCCTGGTTGCTAAATCGCTATTCTTGAACGTAGCTGGATGGGAACGTGATGTGAACTTTTCGTCACGATTGTTGCAACGTTGCCGGTGATACTTTTGAGCTCTAGCCAATCAAAATCGAGAATGTATCAGCTGTTTCTTATTATTTATGTCCATGGGGTTATAACCTAAAAATCTCTCTAATCTATGCTAAAAATGTGCATATGGTACTAATCTTATAGTATCATGAAAAATGTGTGTACTATTCTGTGAATTGCTGTACATTATTACCATTACCATTATTACTTTTGAGGTTAAAGCGTGGCAAACTTCACTACTACTTTTTAACTAAATAATATAATATCATCGACATCATAAATGTGTAAGCTAGTAAAGAACTTACAGAAATGAATATCTTTTAATGCGCTTGGGTCATGAAGAGTGCGAAGGATTTGCCAAACTCGTGACACACAGAGGATAGTATTTGCTGAGGGTGAATTCTGCCAACAATATGAAAAACATAAAAACAATATATAACTGCAAGGGAAATGTATCAGATCGACGCTGATTCTAAAAGAGAAGAGGATGATGTATGCTATTCAACGGATCTTCAAAAAGTTATAATGTTGCCTAGAATGGAAGAAATCAAGGTTGTCTTGTTTACTCCTAGAATCGTAGTATTCAATGAAAGTGGTGGGACCGAAAACGCCTGTCAAACCAATCACACCTCTTTGGCACGAGGGTATCTGGCAGGAAAAAGAAAAATAATAATCTCCTTTTATTCTTTCTTTTTAATTAACAGGGATGTCAGAATCATAACTCTTTGGCTAGACAACTGCTCGCATAAGAGCTCCGTCAAGAGTTTTATTACATATTTTCTAAAAATTGTTTCAAATCTTTATTGTTGTATACAAATTTAAGGTGCTAAGTATATTTTTCTTGTGCAGTAATTGGTCTAATAAATTTTAATTTATAGTAGTTATATAATATTCAAGTATATTATAAGTAATATTTTATCTTGCATTATTTTTTCTAAATATTAAATCTTTCTATACTCAATGGTAATTGTTTCATTTCAAGTAAGTCCTTATAATTTTCTTAATCAGAATAGCAAATTTTTAATAGATTAATTTTGATAATTTTACATTTCTTAGTTGTGTTTCAAACTTAATTTTTTGAATAAGAATATTATAAAACAGAAAGACTGCATAACATAGTAAAACGACATAACGGAAACCATATGCATCCTAAAATATATTAATAAAAGAGATGTTAGATAATTTTGCAATAAGTATACCTATACAGGGTGAGTCAGTTTTTTGTAGACAAACTTTAACAGGGGATAGAACGCACGTTTTTAAAAAGAAAAGTGCCTATAAATATATGGCCGATCTAGCTTCCTAAGGAAGATACAAGGTGTTAAAGTTTCATTTTTTTTTACATTAATGTGTAATATTTTCTGAACGGAATGATATATTCACTAAATGTTTTACACATATCTTAACCTGCATAGGATCAACATGTTGTATTGTTCCTGTCGAAAATACTATAGTGGATGTTACTTTTTTCGGGTACTTCGACTATTCTGCATAATAGAACTTTTTTTTCGTACGCCACTGACATTATCTGATACATATTTCTAAAATGACGGCCCCTTAGTAACAATTTTGATATCTTGTAATTTTGCTCTAACTATGACAGTTTTCGAGATATTGGCCGTTGTTTCTCTGACAGTGTAATGTCGTTATTATAATTTTTTTTTCTCGAATTTTCTTTATGACTTATAAACGGACGCTTAGATTTTTTCATGTTTGGGGGATAATGCCTATTAATTAAGGCGCATAAAACAAGCGGTAAGAATGTTCAAAAACTTGCACAGTGGCGGGGTGGAAGGGGTGCTCCACCCCTTTCGTAAACAGAACATCTACGCCAAAGACTATTTAAAAAAAACTGTTATTTTCATTATCTACATACAGTTTAACAAAAATAATGTCCCTTCTTCTGTTTCGAAATTCCTGTGCGGTTCCTAGTTATTTTGATTTTTAGTGTTTGATGTGGTACTAAATTAAGTAATTTATTTATTAGCAATAATAATTATCGGCTAAATATTTAATTCTTTCAACGAAACCTACCTAAATATGGTGTGTTAAGGATTCTAAAAAGCCGAAATCTCTTATTCTTTATCTTTTTCCAATGTAGTCAAAATAAATATTTGTTATATCAAGCCTTACTCAAATACAATACTTTTATATGTTGAAATCTGTTAAATTACAAATGTACTTACAATACAATAGATTATTGTGCAGTTGCCAAAAGTCTTAAAAATTTCCTTTAAGTTTTATTAAACTTGTGCATGTACCAATTTCTGTTTCAATTTTTGTTGTTGTTTGCTAAATAATTTCCATTTAAAACTAGCGTATTTGTAACTGTACGTAATAATTGCAACAAAATATTATACTCCTTGGAAAACAAGTAAGCA
>CAXKVY010005498.1:0-30181 GCA_964058915.1 Tetropium fuscum | reverse complement strand
GACTCCCCGGATAAATTCTCCGAGAGTGGACAACGGTTCGGGGTGTTCTATGCAGTTTGTATCGCTTTATCGATCATCACCTATGTCCTAGATTTAGTTCTCACTTGTATTTTGTTATATTTTTACTCGATTAATGGAGATGGTTTGTATTTCGCATGGACGTTAACTTTCGTAATTCTGCCAGCGTTGGTGATGACAACAGTTAGTTTACGATGGTAAGTGGGTTTTTATGTTACTGTATTTCGTATTTCCTAAATTGTTTAAAGCGGATTTTGATGATGTTACATTATTTACCTTACCGTAATTTCCATAAACCATGTAAACAAATTGGTAGAAGGAAAGATAACATACCTACAAAATAACGCCAGTTTTTTTAGGTATATTTGATATTTGGCAAACTTCAATTAGGCTTTAATCTGAAAGCTAACGGTGAAGCGTATGCTTTCTGTACCGAAGGTTGTGTGTTCGGATCCCGCAGCCTTTGCTATATTTTTCTATTTTTAATAGACGACACAATTTATTTTTCCACCGATATTTGCCTTGCCCTAAGACATAACAATTACTTTTGTCACAGGGTCGCCCGACTGACCAGATAATAAAGACACGTGTACATGGCATAAGGTTCCCCAAGGGCGACCAGTTTGATATTTCACAAGAATATTTTTAGATTGTTACGTCACAGGCATTTTGTCATGATTGATATTATTTTCTATATACCTCATTAGAAAGCAAGTATTTCTATCATTGCTGATTGAACGTAACGAATGCTTAAATGCAGCCGGGCTTTATCAAGTTACTGGTGCCGGGAGGCTAATCACAGCGTTTAAAAATGACCGAATTGCAGTGGAACAAACAATACTTTTTATTATAACTTTTTTCCCAATTGATAAAATATTATAAAACTTGAGTAAACTCTACTATAAAAAAGCTGCATGTGCTGCATAAACATATTTTATTACGGATCTATATTTTTTTGGTAATTCATGTTTAACGTGGCCATTTATAAAATGCACCTTAAAATAAGTGTTTTTCAAAGAAGCTAATAAATTGAGTTGTTGAAAAATTATGAAGTTATACTGATGGGAATGTTTTCCAAAGTCAGTAGGTTCCAAAGTCAGTATACTTGCGTCATTGACCCTTTTATCATCCACTTTTAATTTTCCCTATACATGTAGGTACAGTACATCTCGGATATATAAGAAATAAAAAATCGCATCATACGGCGCCTACTCTACTTAAAACAAAACCGATACTTCGCTGACATCTGCAGTGTGTTTATGTTTATCTAACATGCGAAATGCTTGGAGTGATCTTTATCTAACATGCGAAGACTGTGGGCATCCTGTGATATTTTTATATTTCTTTTATTTAAGAGATGAACTGTAAACATAAATTTAAGGTAATACACCTACAAATACATATTTTAAGAGCTGTTATTGAATGAATCTAAAATTATACCTAGCTAAAAATTTCCGTTTATAAATTTCCAGGAATCGTAAATCGCAATTTTATTAATGAATGTAAATTACTTACTACAATATAATATAAAAGGGACAAATATAGGCCACGTTAAGAAGGGTCAAGGTTGCTCTGCATTGGGCGGTTGTCGACGATATCGTGGAACGAGGCATTTACATTTATGCATTTAAACTGTCAAGTAAATATTATCGTTTTGGCATGATACCATTTCCATTAATAATGTACCTATGTTACATGATTCCGGTCATTGTTATTAATCGTTACCAACAAAATGTAAAAGTGTAGATAATTTAGTTACATAGGTATTTCTCACGACCGACCGACGCAAACAATTAAAAAGATTAATTGCGACCAAGAATTAAGTGTTGTAGGTACAAGATATTTCTAAAAAATAAATTCAAAACAGGGGCCTGCGGTGAAATTTTAGGTAAGGGAAGCAATTTTCACAAACTTACCTATTTGTAACGTAATTCGATTTTTCGATCACTTTTTGCAAATTCATCAATGACGTCATCATAAAAACGTCGATGCTCCAACAACATATTTTGGAGAAGTTTGTTTTCAATGGATAACAGCGACATTTGCGAAAGTACCTATCTCCTATCCCGTTACTTAAATATGCACTTTAGCACTTTCCTCTGTGGAACCGATTGCAGTCACAGAAATATTTTGTAGACAGTCCCTTATTTGTGCAACCATATTATTTCTTGTAGTAGGTCTGGTTGCAAAAACTATATCTTTTACTCGACCCCATAAATAAAAATCCAGGTGTGTTAGATCCGGTGACCTAACCGGCCATGGAAATATGCTGCCCCGTCTTACCCATCTAGGTAGTATATCCAAGAATCACAGCGAAATGAAATAGCATTTGTTGTCGGATTCCAAGGGGCACATTCTCTAACAAAATCGGCAAGTAATCCAAGTATAATAGGGAACATCCACATATTTTTTATTGCATAAAAATTAAAAATGTTATACCATACTGAAAAATAAGATATGCAAAATATGACGCCTTAATTCCCAATAATAAATTGTAAATTTGTTTTAAATTAGTTTCATGCGCGAGCGAACCGTTTCAAACAGATTCAAAGTCGTGACGCCACATCCTACGATTTACAAGTGACGAGGAGACCGCTTCGGTCTGCTACGGGAGATCCCAGCAGTCGACCGCTTGATTTCATATTTCATCCGCCGCTTTCCGGCGCAACGCCTATCGAATATTGCAGGTTGTGACGTCACAGCTCGTTTCAATTTACCGCTGTTTAGATCCTTCATACTGATCGCGCGGAATTAGAAACCTTGTTTTTTTGTGAAGTACACGTTTTATTACAACGTTACGCTAGGTTTTTTAGTACCTATTATTTTTATTTTTAAAATATTAGACATATTCTCTATTGAAATACCGACAGTTTTCATTTTCAAAAAGTCGTGACCACAACAAAATAAGTTACTAATATTTGCCCATTTATTGACCTAGTGGTCCGTTGTCAAATTGCTCGCGTCACATACCTAAGTAGTGGGGAGCGTGACAGTAGGATAATTCTGTGTTTAGCCGCTGTCGACAGATTGTGTGTGTGTGTGTCATTTAAGAAATATTTTATAAACTAGAAATATTTAACAAACTATTGTTTTTTTGCAGTTTATTTTTTTAATTGGTCATTATTGGTCACATGGTGTTGTCAAATATTCCAATTGTAGGTCAAATTGACAGTCAATTAACAACTTTTGTCATACCTTGTCGATATTCAGAAGCATTATAGTAATTAAGGTATCAAGGGTTATCATTAGTTATATAATAACTAATAATTCTGACACCGATGTCGGAATGTACGTCGACCGAGGGCGTCATTTTCCTCTAACCCGTGGTGCCTTCAACGTTTAATGTCCTAGGTATTAATTAGTCTGTTATTTAATTCCATTTTTGTTTGACACACGATTTATTAATTTGACAGAGCAAAAATCAAAATTGTTTGTAAACGCATTACATAGCAACGCATTTTATTTTTATTGGCGATAATAATAGTTATTTATGCAACAAGTGCAAAAAGTAAGTGTTTATTGCACTAGTACAATAAAAAAAATTGCACTCATCTGTCATTCTACTAGTGTTTTGTGATCATGACGAACATAAACATAACATTTGACATTTATTAGTGCCACCTAAATAAAACATTTTTTGGATTTTGCATGAATGTTGAACAAATATTTTATGCAACTCGTACAAAAAGTGTTTATTGCAGTCGACGTGCTACTTACTTTGTGCACTTGTTGCATAAATAACTATTAATGTGACTGGTGAAGAATGAAGAATGCCTTCGGCGATTCTTTAATTACGTCTCTTAATTTAGTAGACCAGAATAAACAGATCACAAATCGCACATGCGCATAATTAAAAGGTCATTAAATGCGCAATAGATTTTTCAGCTCATATTTTTTTATCACCTTCTGTAACTTTCAAAAAAGATAGCAGAACATTAAGTAACGTAAAATAACGAATTCGTGATTTTCAACCCCGAAATATTAAAAGCACATTAAATGCCCCATACGCAAAAATTTCCATACTATTTTGACCTCGACTTTCTCAAGGTCGACTGACATTCTCAAAATATTTTTCTAAAATAAATCCTAAATATTTTACGAGATATTTTACTAAATAGTTATTTGTGCAACTAGTGCAAAAAGTATATGTTTATTGCACGCGACGTGAAATTGCACGCATTGTTTATTGCACGCAACACTCGAGTGCAATAAGTTATTTATGCAACAAGTGCAAAAAGTAAATGTTTATTGCACGCGACGTGAAATTATCACGTCGCGCGTCGAGTGCATTAAACGTCGCCAATTGATAACACGTACGAGTTGCATACAATATTTCTTCTACGTTCATGCAAAAAGCAAAAAATTTAGGTGGCATTAATGTCATGACATTAGGTGACATGTCATGATCTTTATGTACACTGTAGTAGAATGACAGATGAGTGCAATTATAATTTTATTGTATTAGTTCAATAAAGTTTTGTTTTTTGCATAAACTTAGAAAAAAGTTACTACCTACTTGCAGCAATATTATAAACTTACCTTCGATCATCAGTCCAAGTCATTTTCAGGAATTAGGATCCTTTTTCCTTTTGTTCTTTTTAGTGCTTTACTTTTAAAACGTCCAATTATAAAAATTGAGAACACAAATGTTAAACACAATCCTAAACTTTGAATATAACAAATATTATAAAAACTTGCTAGCACCTTATAAGCATTACAGTGACTCTAATAAAGCCACTGTAATAAGCATTGAATATCTGCGCCATCTGTACGAGAGAAGCGATACTTACCCATTATGTACGAACCGAAGTCGTATTTAATTTTCTACCCAGATAGGTTTATTTCTATAATAAATATTCATTTGCTACAACTAATCTTATTTCAAATAATAACTCTTATTTTCCTCTTCTTAAGTTTTAAGTCAACTAAAGTCGAGACTAAAGTTAAAGGTTCCACCGAGGCTTAAGGTTGGGCCTCAAAAATCGTTGGTAAATAATATCCTTGCTGATACATTTCAGTGGCAAATTATACAAATTTCCGGGATTTTATTTACAAGTTACGCTGTGGTGTAAGATATACATGTTATACATTACATACATCTTACTTACATCTACAATGATGCTGTCTACGAGTGTATATTTTCATTTTACAACATTTAGAAAAAGTTTCATTCCTCATTTTCTGACCACGAGATATCAATAATTGCTACGATTAAATTTTAAAAACAACCGCTAAAAATAGCGCATATAATCATTAATTGTTATTGCAAAATTTTTTATAGTCAATTGTATGTCTATTAAATGTCGAATTAAAATTTAAATACGTTAATATTACATAACTCATTCTTTATATTGACCTCTAAATGTTAGTAAAGTCATAATCAATTATTGTTTAATAATAAAGGAGAAGAATTTATTGTTGAAAGGAAAATGGTATTTTAAAACCGATCTTACAAATATACAGTGTGTTCCTAAATTGATGCTAAATATTTTGAAATGTGAATTTCAAAATAACGCGTTAAAAAGTTCTGATATAAAATCTTAGTAAGCAATATCCCAATGTTACAAAAATTGTCACAAACTCTCGTTTCATTAGTGCAAGTTGTCCGGCAATTTTAATTCTAAATTCTTCCATAGTGGAGAAAAGAAATAAAAACAATTTTTTACCCCAACTTTAGTCTAAATTGTAAGGGAAGGGGTAAAATACACAAAGGATAATTGTTCGTTTAAAGACATTGTTCCACAGTACCCAACATACCTATGTAAAATAATAACACATTAACAGTAAATCGTAAAATTTCATAAATAACAAGAGTATTAGTATATATGTTCATATATACCGAGATATATACTTTTCCTCATAAAATGACCTAAGGAATCACACCCTGAAATATTACCATGGCATTAAGGAACACGGACATAAATAAAATATATACATGGTTTAACCAATAATTAAGTAAGGCACCATATTACATATAACCATATAACATACATATAAATTATATGAAAGACTCCATTAAGTTTGATTGAAAATTCATCTCTGCAAATAATTCCCATCAATTTAGAAACACCCTGTAGATTATACCTATTTCGCCCTTTACTCATTTCAAAATAAACATGAATGCCTTCACAAGTATTCATAAGTATAAAAGTAAGTATTTTGTTTTGTTTTAGGTATATAGTGGATCACGACGACCCATCCGTTGGTCGTACTTCAGTTGCACAATGGATAGTGAGGATAATTTTCCTTCTTCTACAACTATCTCCACTGTTAAGGTACATAGACACTATGATCTATGGAATTAAAAGTAAAATTGCAGCCACAACAGAAAATGAGACCAAACGTGCTACATTGTATCGTAGAATGTTGGATGAAGATACAAACAGTGCTCTTTTGCGGCTGTTTCACTGTTTTCTGCATTCGGCCCCTCAGGCGATCATTCAGCTTGTCATATTGCTGTTCAGTATTTCTCAGTCGGGAAAGACCCAAATGAATATAAGTAAGTTTATTTATTAATTAATTTATTTATTTAGTATCTTCCATTGCACTACTCTGTATAAAACAACTATATCCTATAAACACTATACACTATATTCCATAAATACTATAATAACACTATAAAATATTAACTATCACCAATGATTTTACAAACACTAGACACAGATATTATAAAAACACTCGAGCACGCCTTTTACGCTTCACGTACACGTTCGATGTCGCGTTGTAAACACCCCAATACGGTCAAGGATACAATAACTCATCGAACACCTACAACTGCCACAGACAATAACAAAAAATATTCGTTAATATAACGCGCGAAATTATACCAATATGCGTGCGCCACCACCCTATAGATGTCTTTCAGGCGATACCAATAGATGAAACGTTCGCTCGGAAAAAATAAAAACAAATACACTTGCAGTTCGCATCCATTTGCAATTTGTTTTTGATATATTATAAATTAAATTGAGTTAACATTATTGTTTTTTATTTTATTTGCACCACTGAGCACGCATTCCATTAGTTTGCCTATCAAACGAAAGCACTATAACGAGTAAATCCCCATATTACATTTACAGTTTTTGTACCTATTAAAATACCTATTCATACTAATCTGAAATAATTACGAGGGAAAGAAATAAGTAGGGGGATTATTTGAATAGTTTTAAGGCCAGGATTTTGTATGTATATTTTACCGTTTAATAGATTCAGGCGTGAATACAAATCACTAGGAAAAGTCGATCATTATTATATATCAAGGTATTCGCAATGGTTCCCACTAGTGCACTAGTAAAGTACTCCAATTTTTGGCCTACTTTTAGCATGTCAATATCTCGTATTTACGACGGAATTACAATAACTAAACACTCACTAGCCTGGACATCTAGTATCACTTCTACTTAAATTTAAGATTAATATTTATTAATAATTATTCACTATGTGCTGCTCTTCCCGCTGAGCGCTGTAATTTAAAAATGGTAAGTAATGGTCGCATTGCCAAGTCCATTGCTTATTTTGGGCTAACCCTTGTGGTTAGAATGAGGAGTAGAGATATTATTATCGAGTACATGCATTGCTAAAATAATTCTGGCAGCTTAAACCATGACAAAATCAATTATCAGACATGTTGTTTCTCTATAAATAGGTATATATTTTTAAATAAAATAATAAACATGACATTTAACAACAGCTATTATAAACTTGTTTGTGAAAGTCTAGCAATATTGTGTCTATTTATAAACTGTTTTTCTTTGTTCAATTTATCAAAGTCAAAAAAGTAATGCAAATTATCAGCAATAGGGTGTTTGCAAAAATACTAATAATTTCCATATTGACAATATAATAGGTATACTGCGGCACAAAATTAAAGGATACCTATTAATTTTTGCATTCTGATTTAAATAATCGAATAATTTAAAAACTGACTGACAAATTTTCAATACTTGTTTAAAATTATATCTACATGCTTAGCCTTTTAAATTAATATTAATATCAGTGGGACAAACAATCTGTGGGAAGCCCCTAATATTTTGTTGTATGCATGACTTTTGCCAGCAGAAAAACGGCCCAAAAAAGTACCTTTTTTCGTTTATTTGCCAATATCTACGTTCCCTTCCATCCTATTGCTATGAAGCGTGCTTATAAGGAAAAAAGAACGGAAAATTATCTACAAAAGAGGTAATACAAGGTTTATCGATAATACTTAATAATATTCCGGACTGTTTTCATATTTCTCGAAGTATAGTAAGTCGGCGAGCAACAATATTTAATGAAAAAATTTCGCTTTCAGACTTCAAGATGTCCAGTTTAATAATTACAACAGAATTTTAGGTTTTACCATTTACCTACCATAAGGCAATACTAGATGATATTTTCATAGTTGTCATTTCAATAGTTGGGAAAAAAGCTATTGGGAATATCTCGTGTTCTTTATGTTAAATTTCTGTTTCAGATGTAGCTGTTATACAAGCATGGACAGTATTAGTTGCCTTAATGTCAATGGCCTGGTCTCTAACCTCTTATCATCGTTCCGTTCGGTATGCCAGGGACGACAAAGACAAAATTAAATGGGTGGGATTAGTAGTGGCCTTCTGCTGGCAACTTATGAGTGCCTGTAAGTATTTTTTTTATATTTCATAACGTTTTCAATCATTTCACAACCTTGATGTTGCGTGGGGCATAGGGCTGATAACCTAAAACCATGTCGGCAATATTACTGTACCACATTTAGTAAATGTATTATAGTGACTCATACATAATATCGTAAGTACATAAGTTCAGCAGTTGAACACACTGTAAATAACGCTGTAATATTTCTTAACTGTTAAATTATACAACATGGAAACGACAGTTCTATCCATTTTTTGCTTTCCTAAGGCAGGGACGGAGCTGACAGGCTCCATATGGGTTTCCGTATGAGTTACTCTCAATAGTTTTGCTAATTATACAAATGTTATATTACAATAAATTGACTTTGATTCGTATTGCCAGGTCAATTATAACAGATATGGTGTTAATTGCCACAACTTCTAAGGTCAACCTTAAATTGAAGTCGATTTGTTCTTGCTAAATTTGCCCCTACAATTGAACATTCATTAGTCACGTTGCCATTGTTATTTAATAAGGCACGAGTAATAATTAAGTGAAATTGATAACTGGATCCTAATACTGGGATAATTTGTATTGAAGAAAATCATATAAAATATATAATATGCCGTTTATTATGGTGTTACTATTTTTAGAGTAATGTTAATACATTGAATCATTATTATTGTTAGCATTATGACTCAACAGTGTTATATTTGATTATTTATCATGTCTTGAATAATAAAGAACTAGGGAAAAATAAAATTCCACAATTTCATCTGTGAATTAATTTCAAAACCTAGAGTACTGCGATGAAAGAACCATGCTTTAAGACTGATGATATTACTTGTTTTTTATCTATTATGAGAACGGATCCATTTGTTTTATCATAGTTTAGATAAAGAGATTAGTGAGTATACTATTCATAACAAATTTATTGTTAACACAGATAATGCCGAGGATAATGCGCTGCATTTTTTAAAATTAAATCTGATTTGTTAGAAATGATTAATTACTCATGTATAGTTACCATAAGTAAATTCAACCGAGCTAGATCTAATATCAAAATCATTGATGTACAAGATTATTATTCATATTTGGGCAGGGCTCAATACAGGCCCCTAGGGGCCTGTATTTTATACCTATCCAATGACATTGGCAATTGACATATACCGTACACATTGATTTAAGAAATAGTTCCCATTTTAATGGAGTATTCCTGTACTTCCATACCTAAGTTCTCAAGTGATATGGTTGATGTAAAATCTAACGAGACCTTGGTCTGATCACTTAAAATGCCAGTTAAAATAATAATAAGAAAATAAAAGATCGTCAATATGTGTAATGGATTATAGAGCACCTCATTCTATTCTTTGATTGTTCAAAAATTATTGCAGTCAAATGAAACAGATTCCGACCATTATTAATTACTGTCATAAAATTAAGTCAATCATGAAAATTCTCATAAACTATCAATATTTTAATAAACTTAATTTGTCCAGTTGTTGAAGGTAAAAATGGATTATTACCTCCGCATTCTTTGAACCTCCATCGATTTTTATGAATATTTGGAATTAAGTAGGGTTCCCAAGTCTCGGGACAAAAAAAGTTTTTGAAACTTCGGGACCAAATTTCAAGTCCTGGTACTAGTCCCGAAAATCCCGAAAATGGTCGCGAAATCAAAATACAGTAACAAATGTCTATGTCTATACAGTAACAGCATCGTAACAAATGTCTATGACAAATGAAGTAAAATTGTGTTTCATGAAAACTAAATATTTTTATTTAAATATTGGTAGTGGGTGTACAAATATATAAAGCAACAAACGAATATATATTAATAATAAAATAAACAAAGCAAACATAATATACAAATAACGAAAAAATTAACAGTACATTCTACATTAAAATAAAATAAAACATTATTCTGAACTAAAATAAGATTTAAGGGCCACAAGGGCATTTAAGGATTTATTCCCCAATCTTGATCTTAGTTTAGTACATAAAAATCCTGCCACTGAAAACGTCCTCTCTGATTGCACGCTGGTTGGTAACTTGTAATCAAACAAAACACATCGTAATTGCAATGTCATCTGAACATCGATCGCCGTGGTTGGACGGCTGATGAATCACCTAATGCCTACCGAATCACCTTATTTCTTTCGGGTACTGCAGTTTCGACAACTTTGCCGGTTGCCGTTTCATCGAAAGCAACCGTCGCGTCGCATGTTCCTGACGTTATTATTACTTTCGGGACTTTCGAGTTCCCAGGACTTTTTATGTGGTCCCGGGACCAGCATTTTGAGGTAAAATCCCAGTACCCTCCCGGGACCGGAACCCCTAGAATTAAGCTCATCTTACCCTTAACTTCAAAAGTGACATATTTCAACTTTTCATAAGTTTTTAAGGGGTGAAAATTACGTTTTTGATTTTCATCAGATTTTTTTCGAAAAATATGCATTATTAACCGGGCCAAACTTTTGGATTACATGAGTAATACTAAAATACTTTTCCCAACTGGTTACATAAATAGCTATTCTTTTGAAATTATTACTGAAGAATTTCCCAAGGAACTACAACCAGTAATTGAATACTGGGAATATAAATATGCGGGAAGGATTTCGTTATATTGCATCTGGTTTCCAATTGAAATTTGGAATGTGTTTAATAAAGTTTCCAACAGCCTGCTAAAAAAATGTAATTCCTTGGAAGCGTGGCACAATGCCTTTCATAAGACTTTAGACCATTCACCCAAAATGGAAACCTACATGGAAACACAAGTAAGTAGATATCGTGCAGGCATTAGGGCTCCCGAATGTACTAATTCATAATATGTGCAGCAACGAAAAAGGCTTCTAAAGTCTTAATTCGAGTCTACTCATTCAGCGGTGAAAGACTATTTGCAAGCTGTTGCTTTGAATTTGTCATTATGATGATTATTATAATTAATTAATGATACCATGTTTAAGTTGAATACGAACAATAATTGTTTAATTTGAATAAATAATATGTGAAGTTGAAAATTCGCATTAGCAAAAGAAAAATTGAACACTAACAGTGTCGAGCGCTGTTTTGTGGCAGATAAACAGAACGCCGTTTTGTCACACGCTACAGAGCCGTCTTCAAGAGACAATTTAAGTAGATGTGCTTGTGTACAGAGTATTGATTAAGCGATGCTGGTTGCACAAATAAAGTTATTCACAAATGACATGACTATTTATCTATTACTATTTAATGTATTTTTTTTCAGTGTCTAGAGTGTTAGCACTCAGCTTGCTGGCCTCGATATTCCCTAAGTGGATGGGAGGTGTATGTGCTCTACACTGGGGCGTTATGTCAGTGTGGTTAGCGATAGGACAGCAGCAAACTGCCGCTTGTAGCAGTAGGTGTGAAGAACTGCTATTATCTACAGCTTTAGGTTTAGCTTACGTACTGGCTTTTATATCTCCGAGAGATGGGCCCACGCGCTACGTTTATTTGGCGTATTATTTAGTCTGTTTTATGGAGAACACCGGAGCCTTGGTAGTTTGGTAAGTATAATCGTCGATTTTTCTCCTATGCATTACCTGAGAGACTAGTTAAATATAGAATGAGAGAGTATAATAGATATTTGATATGAGGGAACAAATTTAGTAAAATTTATATACATGTATGACTCATATAAACTGACATGAAGTGTTGCAATTTCAAGATAAATGATTGTTTACCGTTATTATCAGATTTGACAAATATCGTACAGATATGAACATAGATATGTAAAATAAATATCACTAATCCTTTCGGAATGTGTTTAAGCGTTGATTGAACGTTAGTCCTTCATTCAACGGTTTAAGTTAAATAATTGCAAAATTCCTCTAATATGCAAAGGATTTATTCTAACATACATTCATTTATTTGTCCCAATATGGACCTATTCATTTATTATGTCAATTCAAAATTTTTATATTCTAATATACAATAAATGGGACGATATTAATCATCTGGGAGACGTAGGAGCCGATATATTATCCCAAAAGTATAGACAGCTGTTTTGACTTATTAAATCTCATTATTAGTGCCATACAAGTCAGTTCGAATGAAGACGATTGAAGTGGGGACTTGTTGATTATAAAGGGTCCGCCAATAAGCGCGCTCGATCTTTAAAATGAAATAAAGCAAGTTGTGTGAGAGGTATAAATGAAATTTATTTTTTGTTTGAAAGAGTATTCGAAGGCATTATGTATGGAAAATAATATCGGTCAAATGTCCACCTCGGCTTCGCTGGGTGGCGCGCATACGAGAAGTCCAATTTTCAATGACTCTGGCGCACAAATCGGGCTGTATTTCATCGATGGCGTGGCGTATGTTGACTTTGAGGGCATCAGTGTTTTGTGGTTGGTTTGCGTAGACCTGTGATTTAAGAAAACCCCACAAGAAATAGTCTAGTGGGGTTAAATCGCACGATCTCGGTGGCCAGTTGATGTCGCCTCCGCGCGAGATAACCATTCCTCCGAAGCGCTCGTGCAGAAGATCCATTGTGGCGCGCGCTGTGTGGCTCGTAGCGCCGTCCTGCTGAAACCACATATCCTCGTTATCCATATTGTCGATTTCATGCCAGAAAAAGTTCGTTATCATGGATCTGTATCGTTCGCCGTTTACCGTGATGGACACACCATCGTCGTTCTCGAAGAAATACGGCCCGATGATGCCTCCGGCCCAAAATCCACACCAAACAGTTACCTTTGCTGGGTGCATTGCGACCTGGTGGACCTCCTGTGGATTGTTCTCGGCCCAATAACGGCAATTCTGCTTGTTGACATTCCCATTTAACCAAAAATGTGCCTCATCGCTGAAGATGATTTTGCGACCAAAATCGGGGTCGACTTCCAACTGCTCTAAAGCCCAATCAGCGAAGATACGGCGCTGTCTATGGTCGTTTATTTTGAGCTCTTGTGTCAGCTGGATCTTGTACGGATGCATGCCCAGATTTTCACGCACACTATCGCGCACAGCGGCGACGTTCTGGGCAGATCGGACGTTTCGACGACGCGTCGGTGTTGGCTGATTGTTCACCGAACCGGTTGCCTCGAATTTGTTAATCAAACGACGGATAGTCGACTCAGCAGGACGATCAATTGCACCGTAAAATTGGCGGAGCGCGCGGAACGTTGCTCGAACCGATGAATGATTTTCGTAATAAGTTTTAACGATTTGCACATGTTGCTCGCGGCTGAATTGGTTCATGGTGATTTGTGAAGATACACTGAATAATAACAACTACGTTTGCCAACTCTACCACAAACAACATGGCCGCCATGAGCTGTCAAAGATCGAGCGTCCCTATTGGCAGACCCTTTACATTAAATATTATCATCACCCAAACCATATCAATTACTCGGCAGGCTGTGTTCTAATTAAGTATCAAATATCTGCAGAAACAAATATTTTAATGTCAAGTTAATGTCATGAAGGCATTTAAAAGGCTTAGAAATTAAATTGTTAATTTGTATAAATAAAAACGGGGCAATATTTTGAAAAATTTTATAACACATGGAAACAATTCGGACCTTATGGGGAAGACTAAAAAAAATAGTCAATATTAAATATCAAAATTATCCTAATTCTGTCAACTTCGATATTTATGATGAGAAAATTATTAATAATTTTAATAAATATTTTTATTTATTTATGGATAATCGGGTCAAGCCCTTTTAGTACAATAAACATACGTACATACAATAAGTAAAATGTGTATGTTGGTAATATGAATAAAGTAAATGTAACACAACTTATAATAAAAAAGCAATAAAAATGAACTTGTGACCAGCCTCAATCAAAATTGTAGCAGAACCGCGGCGAAAGCAATGTCCTGTATTTAATTTAGAGTCTGGAAGATTTAAATAAGTAGCAATTTCTTTTTCTAAATTTCCAAATTTATTTATTCCTACGTTTTGCATGGTGCATTTTCCGTTTATGTAGTTGATAAAAAAGTAATTAAATGATTAAAAAGATATTAATGTAATTCTTGCATATTGCATAATAACATGTAACTGAATTTTCGGGTTGTTTTCGTTTTATGGCCAGTTCCATAATCGACGTAAAGCTTCCTTAAATATTAAAAGTCTCCTTTAAGTTCTAAAGCGTGTTCCATAATCGAATTTTAAAGACACTTTTACTAAAAAGCTTCCTTTTTGGTAAAGTCTCTTTTGAGGGGAAAAACTCGAATTTATTGTAAACTTAACATACAAATTTATTTCTTACTGTCGATATAAACTGTCAGTACTTATGCGTTCATTTATAAAACTGTTTATGGTATGGGAAATTAAGGCCATTTGGGCTTGCTGTGTTTGAAATACAATCTATCGTTTACTGAATTCTAGTTCAAGTTCATCCTCAAGTGAGGAAAAAGACATAACTGTGTTGAGAAGAGAAAAAATATATAAGCCACGACTGCAGTTAAAAAAAAACGACCACAGTCAGTTCAATAACTTTTCTCTGTAAATATATGGCATTCAGTAGTTTAATCTCATCCTCTTTCGAGAAAGTGGCTATTTTTTCCGCTTTTTTCCTCGTCACGTTGACTCATTATTTATTATATATACCAACACTTTATTAACATGATAAACATATACAATAACGAAATTAATCACAATGTCTACAAACCAACAAAATTTATTTAAATTTCCATCACAAAACAACTAACTCGAAAATGTTAGCTTATGGTTAAAATTTTGCCTGTCGACTAAGAATATGTATATGTATGGTAAAATTTATATATTTTAGATTATCAGATGTTCAAGGCAATAGTTAATATTGTCAGAATATTGTTGTATGCCGCATTTCTATTGGTTATAAACTTGTATCAATGGAAAATTTGTATCTTAATGAATCTCATTAAAGTATAGGTAGGGAATGTTTAATAAACGAATTA
This sequence comes from Tetropium fuscum, assembly GCA_964058915.1. NCBI lineage: Eukaryota > Metazoa > Arthropoda > Insecta > Coleoptera > Cerambycidae > Tetropium > Tetropium fuscum. The sequence continues at coordinate 14,667 of CAXKVY010005498.1, read as the reverse complement.
AAGTATGGGAGTAGAAAAAAGAGCATTCTTGGGAATTGAATATGTGTCATATGAGGTCTCTTAAAATAAATTATAAAAATCGTGTACATTGCGTATATCTTAACTTTCATGCAGCTATGAATCTATTGAATGGGTTTAGCATTATCTTTTTATTTTGTTTCAGGTGTGTTACAAACAACTCTGTTGACAATCCGTTCCTCTACTATGGTGCGGCGGGAGGTCAAGTACTTGCATTTTTATTAGCTATAGGTTTTCTACTTATTTATTACAAATATTGTCATCCTTCGTTAGTGAATCGATCCAAAATTCCGAGTTTGGACTCGGACTGTTTGGAGGCAGACAAACCCGGTTTCAGTAAGTCTTATAATGTTAGAACAAGGTCCTGATCTATAGTTTACGTTTAATGTTCTGGTGAAATTATATTACGAGCATTAAGTGGTCCAAAAATGAAATACTGACTGTGCTTTAATTTACACAACTTAGAAACCTAGAATTCATACGACAATTTACATAAATCACGGCAAAGAATGCTTTTGAGAGCTGGTTGTAGATAAGATACGTGAATTAATGAAATTTTTAAAATTAAATTGGAAGTATGTAAATTTATCTTTACAAATTGTATGCATATATATATATATATATATATATATATATATATATATATATATATATATATATATATATATATATATATATATATATATATATATATATATATATATATATATATATATATATATATATATATATATATATATATATATATATATATATATATATATATATATATATATATATATATATATATATATATATATATATATATATATATATATATTATTTTCGTACTTCAATTTTGTATTTGAATTTCAGATGTATAGTAACAATGGGAAATTTTAATACAAAAGTGAAAGTGAAGAAAGTGACTATGTGAGCAATATTGCGTATTGTGATGGAGTAGTCATAGCTAAAATGTATAACATTTTATTTTGCCTTAATATTTGTAACAATGCTCAACAGACGATACTTCAAATAAGATCGATATTCTGCATGCGTCTTGTAATTATAATAAAATACACCCAGTGTTCTTTTTTGGGTTAATTAAAACATTGTGTTTCAGAGAAGAGCAATAATATTTCAGGTCTGATAGCTGTTTTCGCTCTTCCGCACAGAAAACAATAGTTTTGGAACAATTTTTATTTAGCAGTGAATTTGTGACGAAGACAAATTATGTTTCAAAAAAATAAAAACCATTCAGTAAGGAAATTTCTGGGTGGAACCTTTTTATTTGCTATGGAATACGATCCGATTATTCGGAAAAATAGTTTTGCCCGACAAGTACTTTTTGTCTTATACTTTCGCTTATAACTTTTTACGTAATAGTCAGATTGCCAAAACAGTCGAAGGTAATTTATTCGTTATTAAATTTCCTATTTCCTAAGTTTAGTAGCTCTTGCCTATATTATACTCTTGAGAGTTAAAATCGGGTCTAAGGGACTGCTAATTAGAAAAGCAAGTTCTAATTGTCATTCCATTATTTAAACCAGGCAGGTGCTTCCCCTCTAATTCATACTTTAATAAGACTGGGTAGAAACATTGCTTAAAACAGATTTATCTTAATCGTTAGTTACTGAATTAGATTGGGTACTATTTTTTTCTCTACTATTTATTTTAACTTACTCTCTACTTGGTAGGTTCAATCTAACTGTATATAATTTTTTATTAAACTATCAGAAACATTGTATCGCAACCTTATTTTTTTAAATTTGTATAAAATTATGTACTTTATTATGAAATTGGTTGCGTTTCATATATGAAAAATTGACTTAGTTATTTGAATTTGTTTATTTTGCAAAATATATGGATAAAATTTAAATTTTAAATATTACAGCAAAAGCTTTGGGTATGACTCAAGATCTTTGTAGGAGCGACTAAACCTAAAATTTGCAAGTATTTTTATTGAAAAATGTAAAAGTCAAATGCCTAGACATTGAAATCGCAAAACACATTTTTGCGTTTTTTGCGAAAATGGTTCAAGCAAACAATTAGAAAAGCTGTCCTTAGAACCCAATATTTTCTCTCGAGATTATAATATAGGCAAAAGTATTGAAAGATCTAACTCTGTCAACCCACCAAAATGTACAATTACCCGGCCTCCTGAAAGTGGAACTAGTACCAGTCCTATTATATCCAGAAATAAACTGTAATTAATTGCAAAAGCAGTAGTGGAAATGTTTTTACAATCCTGATAAAATGTTACGAAGTTCACTGACCGGCAAAACAGGGGAGGTCAGCGCTAGCCATGGGCGTACCAGGGGCCATGGGGTAGTTTCTGCACCACTCATGGAATATTGCTTTCAGCGCGTTCCCATTTTTTAGTGGGTGGTTCGCCAGTAGCCATATGGTAGCCTACAAGAAACAAAAATAAATCTGTACAAATCAGCTAAATAGCCACCACAACTTGAAAACTGAAAAATAAAATAAATATATATTCAAAATAAAGCAAAAAATTCTCAACAAAAAATAAAAACAATGCAAATTATAATTAAAGTAATAATAAATTAACAAACAACCACAATACCTTAAAAACGGGTAATTAATATCACTATGTTTAGTGTCACCATCACTATCACCATCACTTGAGGCAACGACCATACCACGTTGAAATCACCGGTTCTCGTCCGATCACCGAAGTTAAGCAACGTCGGGCGCGGTTAGTACTTGGATGGGTGACCATCACTATGACTGCCACTTATAATAATTGAAAACATTTTGATATTTTCTGTTCTGTATCACTATTTCTATTTTGTTGTTTACACATTCTTACGAGACAATCATTATTATTATGGCTACTACTTCGGGCTGTGTTAGTGGACAAAATAATTGTGATATTGTGATTAATTCAGTGGATAACATTTCTAAAGCTAACTTTTCACTGTTAGACTTTAACTCTAAGGTTTAGATTAAAAGTTTAGGATGGCTCACACCAGATTTAAAGTTAAATTAAATGTGTAAGATAAGTCTCTTACTCGGCATATTAACTAGAAGTGTATATGATCGTAACAAATGGACATGTAGATGCAATGTCAGGAATTCCTTTTTTTTTTGTTTTCCATGCTTGTTATTTTATACTCCAAGCATGGACAAGAATAGGTGTAACTGACTTTAATCATAAAATACTGAATTGGAAGTTATTTATTCTAGAAACCATTTCAAACAAATACATGGGGCTACGTGTACACTGGAATTTATTTTAAAAAATTAACGAGGTTGTTGAATTCTTAAAATTATTATGACAACACTAATGAATAACTCTGAAACTGAGCGTCCCTTCTCCACTTTAAAAAGAGTAAAGACCTTTCTTAGATATTCTATGTTGAACGCATGACTTAATGCACTGTCAATGTTGGAAAGAAGAATAAACAGGGACTTTGTATGTGAAATACTGAAAATCGATGAAAAAGTTTTAGAATTAGAACAATTTGTATCTATCAAAAATAAACGGATGGATTTCTCGTTTAAAGAATAAGTACGTGTATTATAAACTAAAGGACCTGTTGAGTATTGATAGAATTGTGTTAGGCTGATAATTCCTAACACAGTTCAAGGAGAGGAGTTTTTTACTACTACAACTAATTAAAGGAAAATTTGGTAAGTGTTTAGTAAGTAGGTTTTTTTATAACACATTTTCTGGGAGAAAAAGGGCTCAGCCTCTCCATGTTTTTCATGCGCACCCCCAGTGCATTAGGGCACAAGCCGCTACTGCAATTGAAGCAGAATCTTAGGAACGACAAAACTCTTTTTCTGAATAATAGGATCATACTCCAAAACGATTAAAAAAGGTTCTGCGCTATTTGCGGAAATTTCCGTATTCATTATTTTGACTTAGTGTATCTACCGGAGACTACTACTTGGTACTCAGTATTTAGCTCAAATGTGATAACTAATTGTTTAAATATGTTTAAAGATAATTTAGTGAGAATACTTCTAATTTCCATAGTTAGACTAATCGAATGAATAGATTGAAGTTGAATAGATAGATTGAAGTTGCATTTATTTCTCAGCCAGCTGAATGTTGTCCACAAAACTGAAAAGTAAGTAACTATTGGACCTTTGGAGAACATGCATTGATAATTGTGAATGAATAATTCATTCACACAAGTTACTATGATATTGGCACAAACTAGTAGTTCCTGAGCTAGGTATATAGAACTAGTTAAATATGGTGGGTTATTTACTTTTCAGTTTTAGCCACTATACCTCTCAACTCGCTACTATAGCGTTTTGAGCATTTGAAAATTTAATTGAGTTGCGCCCAAGCAGGATATGACCAATTGCAGAATATTCAGCTTCCAATTTTACAGAAGCAAGAAAGCTTCAAAGCATCCCTAAAAGTAACGTACGTGTAGATTTCTAGTGACTTTGCTACCTCAGGCTTCTCTATTTTTTTGTATAATTAGCTGCTAACATTCCTTCTTATACTTTGAGTTTGCTCATTTTGAGCGATTTATTGTACTCAAACCTAAGGTTAGTATTAATAATGAGCTTTAATTTACTTTCAAAACTGTAGCGCAATAATAGTAAAATTGTCTTCATTAAATGTTAACTGTACAGAAAATAATTGACAATTCTACAATAAACAGATAAAAATAATAGAAACATGTAACACTAAAATTTATATCTATAAAGCCTCTGCTATATACCGGGTCTTCATTAATAATTCTAAAACATGAGACTTTCTGAAAGTGTGCAACCATGTGCATCATTGGTGAAGTTACTGTTATTATATGCATTGTCCTATAGGTGTAAAATGGCACACAAAATGAAGAGAAAAAAAATATAAATCAGTATACCGAGGAAATTTTAATTGTGCAAAATTAGAATAGAATGAGGAAATCAATTAACCAATGAACAATCCATTTCAAATAATTACAGATAAATGCAAGTTGTAATGTAAAATGAAAACGATTTTAAATGTATATGTCACAGAGCTCATATATGAAGTAAAATAAGGATTCTCATAAGCCGCTACTAGTGAAAATGGCCCATCGCCAAAGATGTTGGCAAGGGTCACTTGATTTGTAGTGACAGCACCGGCAGCTGTTCTGTGATCACATAACATAACCCCCCTCACCTCATTTTTTCAAGTGTGATGCGAGAAACATTTTGTTATTAATTGTAGCGTGGAGTGTGGTGGTTATTATAAATTTTGAAAACTTATTACGTGTGTATTTCTTGTATTGTTCTATAATTTAATAAAATGTGACGAAAGTGTTTAGTGCATAGTGGTGTTAAGAAAAAGGGTAGCCAACATAACAATAATGTTACCAACATCACCTAAACCATTATTTCAAAAATGTATAGCCACAATTACATAAGTAAATAAAATCGTTTACAAATATTAATGAAGACCTGTTTATATGCTACTCAAAAATAAAAGTAATCACTTTTTTGAAGTTTAGTTACATGCCAGTTTGACATCAACTTCGATAGTGTCAAATGTCAACGAACGCGAGTAAAAATGTAGTTAGGTTAGGAATATCCGGGCACGAAATTTGAAATGGGTTCCCAAATACATTACAAGAAATTTTACTGCCGTGTATATCTTATGGGACTTAAAAGAGTAATTTTCAGATGGGAATTTCTTGGGTTGTGGGCATTTCTTAGTATTTAAACCTATCATGTGTCAAATTTTTATTGTTTAATTACTTTTTGAACACTCAACTAAAATATCAACAAATTTATTTTTACAACTTATTTTACTAACAGACTTTCTATCACGTCTACAGGCGCTGTTAAACTTGAGTCCCCATAAGAAAACAATACATTAATTTTTTAAATAGGAACCTCCGCCAATTTGAGATCCTAACCTAACTAATATGGTCAATTGTTTTAAGATTTGGTGTCAAATTCAAAATCTTTTACTGCACTCACATAATAGGTAATTCTGTGGCTTGTTAACGATAGTGCCACTTAAAAATAACCCAAGTTGTAACGTTAAAACATACAAAAAAAGCCTAAGAAATCTTAATAGTTCAATTTGCAGTATTTTCATCGTCTTCTATTTTTTAATACTCTAAATCACATCAAAATGATGTGGGAGATTTATGTATACATTCGGTAAATGATGTGGGTAATTTTTGTGTGAAATATAAGGAACATTAAAATTACCATAAAGAAGCCTGAAGAATGACTTGTGGATTCCATTCTTTGCATCTCATTTTGTGAGACTATTGTTTATTTTGCACACATTGTTTTTAGTTATTACTTTACTTATTTAAGGTTGGGATTTTGTAGAGTGGGAGGGAAATATATGCATTTATTTTGGTTAAGTATAAATAATTAAAAAACTACATAATATCTGATTATCAAATTAGGTGCATTCACTAGCTATTATCATAGTGATAATTATAATATTAAGTTTTTTGTCCCAAAATATTCTTATAAGCCTGTTCTGTGCGCTAGAAATAAAAATTTGCATTTTTATTGTTAAAATCACATTATTTTCATTGCAAGCGCATAGAATAGATTTATAAGAAAATATTGGGACAAAAAACTTATATTATAACAATCACTATGATAATAGCTAGTGAATGCACCTAATTTGATAATCAGATATTATGTAGTTTTTTAATTATTTATACTTAACCAAAATAAATGCACCTATTTGCCTCTCACTCTACAAAATCCCAGCCTTAATGAAGTCAATTTACATATTTTATTGTTTTTTACGTGGTATTTGGCACCTGAGTAAGTTGTTCCTATACTAAGACTGCCAACAGTGCCAATAAAAATACTTCATCTTACAGCCTTCAATGTATATAGATTGTACTGTATATATATACATATATAGAATATTATTATTGTTGATGCTTTAAATTCTATTGTTGCGTTGAGATAGATGCCTAATACTTATTTCTTTATATATAGCGGATTTTAAGCATAACGTACTTATTATAGATCAGGGTATCTAACGTTTGGCTATCAAACTCTATGTGGTTAATATTTATTCTAGATTGTAATTTTTTCATGGTCAACGCCGATATCGATAACAGGACTTACATCTGTGTTTATGCCTGTTGTCTACTTTTTATTGACAGGGTTGTTTAAATTTTGTTTATTGATATTGGCATTTGCCTACTGGGGTTAAGTTACCAAATATCTGTTCAGAAAATATGCTCTAAAATTATTGTGCACACCATTATTGTTGTTCATGGTACATATATAAATTGTTAATAAAATGGCCTATCAATTTCCAAAACAAAAAATGTGGCTTATCAAAGTGTCTATTTGTGGTTATATGTATTCTCTAAGCTATTAGTTGTCGAATTATAATTTAGAATATAAAATGCAAATAATTGTACCTAATGTGAGGATAAGTAATTATAATTTTATAGTTCTAATGTTGAATTCTAATATAAGGATTTAAAATCATAAGTCTTATCGAAGATAATACTACAAAAAAACTAAAGTAACTAAATGGCTTTAAAATTTTAAATGGTTTTGAAATCAATATGGGACTGGGGTGTACAGATTTGAGATGTAAAATCTCAAATCAGAAGGATAGGATTTCTATTTAGGTATTTAGAAACGTCAAAAAATCATCTTTTAAACTTTGCAAACAATATTTATATTAGCATGTTCAATACAACATCGGTATAAATAAAGAAAGCCTCTAATGTCGTACACCTGTATAAACGTTGAAATGAACTTGTTGGGTTCTTCGTCAAAATCAAAAAATGGACATAGTAGCCAGATAGCCCAGTATGCCCACGTTATTATCGTTCTTGAATTAAAAAAATTATGTTAACATAAAATTACACAGAACTTTATTCAGTTAACTGAAAATAAGTACATGGAAGTGTATGGCTTGTTATACCCCAGCGGTCCTTATGCCGTTGACTTAGTTCAAGGTGCTAAACAACCTTGGGAGTGTTCCCTAAGGTCGCGATTTTATAGAGTGAGAGACAAATAGATGCATTTATTTTGGTTGCCTATAAATAATTACCTGTGCTGTGGTTTTGCAATGAAAATTTGCATTTTTATTGTTAAGATCACATTATTTTCATTGCAAAACCATAGCACAGTATTATAAGAAAATTTTAAGACAAAAAACATATATTATAATCATCACTATAATAATAGCTGGTGTCTGAAACTAATTTGAACATCATATCTATTTGGCTCTCGCTACAAAATCCCAACCTTCACCTATAATTCATTTAATACATTATAAAATGTTTATTTTTATCATCATAACATAAAATATTTCCCATTAAATAACACAATATAAACCACCAGGCTGAAATAAAACGTGAACAGTACTCTCATGTATCATAAATGCCACTAGTAAAGTTGTTAGATTCATCCATAGAAATAGAGTTTGCGTTTTATCTTTGATAACACATTTGTTTACAAAATTTGTTCATTAAATGTTACCGTATTTATTGTAATTTTTAAATATTGTGTAGGTTTATAAGATGTGGCAAATCGTGGATTGAGTATTTATTATCTTTTGAAGAGCCAATCCTTCAAAAAATACATGATGTACAATATATTTAATTGGTCATTTATAATTTGTTTTTGATAAATAAGTCTGTAAACAAAGGCGCTATTACTGAAATTAGTTTTGTTTAATATTCATATCTGTCGATATAAATTGTGCTGCAAATTTTTAAATACGATCAGTTGCATATTGCAGGGCTGTTTACAGCAAATTTATGGCATCCTGAATATTTAGTCGCAGTACGTTTTAATAGTTTTTCTCACTTTTATATCAGTAGAACAAAATTTTGCTGCACTATTTAATTTTGTACCAAAAGTACTTATGGAACAATATAATCCTCAACCCTCGAAATGTACCCACAGTATTTTGTCAAAAAATATATCTGCCTTTTGACTAATTTTTTGTTGTTGATCCTGCGAAGTGAAGATATAAACTCAAAGTGATATATTTTTATTCTGCGATATACAAATTTGTACCTAAACATGTTATTAGTATATTAATTGCCTAAGAGTGTTAGGGGAACAATATTTGTTTATAAATTTATAGGAAAAAGTATTTATATTTTGTATTATATGTAAGTCTATTAATATTGTAACATAGGACTTTTAACTGTTGATTTCTATAATAAACTATGCATAATTACTTTGAGATTTTTATTTATAAATTAAACAATTTAAAAGTAGTCCCTAAGTTAAATACGTTCACAAACCTTAATTTATAAAAATCAATATAAACAACGTGAATTCTATTAATTACAAGAGAAAGTTATTCGTTTTCGTTACTACCATTACTTTGTGTAAGGAACACTTGTTGGGCCCCAGCGTTCTGTTGTGTTACCTGAAAATATGACATGTGTTATTTATTTATTAATATATAAATATATATATATATATATATATATATATATATATATATATATATATATATATATATATATATATATATATATATATATATATATATAAATACAGTAGAATCGTGATAATGTGAATACAAAAAATCTAAGGTTGTTTAAGGTATCGAACTTTATATTCCACCTTGAACAACAGTTGAAACTTATAATTCATTCAAATTGTTCAGATAGCTCTTTAAAGTACATTTATGATGCAGATATAGTAATTTTAGGTGATTTCAATATACCAGAATATTCAGAGACTTTATTAATATTAATACACCCTGCAGCTGTAGTCTATTCAGTTTCAGAATTTTTTAGAACTTACGCAGTGTAACTTCGTAAAAAATGCCTAACTACTACTATTAACTTTTAACTACTACTACTACTAACTTTTACTAGACTTATATGTTCTAAAAACTAAACAGCAAACGAGAAGTAACACCAAGATAATACATCATATAAAACTAAAACATAAGACCTGGAAAAAGTACAAAAAATACAAACATTTGCTCGTTTGTATTTTGAACTGACTGAACGAACCACCTTTAAATGAACCACGTTCATTTAAATCCTTACGCAAAAATCCATATTTCGTCAGCTACACAAATAGCGTTGATTATCTGCTTATAATTTAGTCGGATATCCTCTTATATTCTCGTTAAAAAGCTATTCTCTTATTTGTGATGTGAGGTTGCTCACAAAAGAAACGTCTGTTATTTTCCTCTGTAAAATGAAAGCCAATATTCCGTAAAATACACCCCAGACATCTAAGATAGCCTTTGGCTTCACTATTTCATTATTAGGTAACTGTTTTAATTTTAATATTTTTTTTCTCTTCTTTCATAGTATACACAATATTCGCGAAATTCAACGAATTTCTGATTTAACTCCATGAACATCATTTGTTTTAAATTCATGTCTGTTGCATGTTTTTCCTGGAGTACTAAGAGGTTTACAAGATTTAGACTTTCTTTATGCGGGTTATGCTTCTTAAATTTATTTTTAAGGCATCAGCATCTCTCTGATTGACGGAAAATAATGGTAGCAAGGGTCCATTCTTTCTCTCTCTTGAAGTATTCGAGGAGGTTTATTATGAAATGTCGGCTCTGTTTTTCAATAGTTAGCCATTATTGAAAATATATTAATATGTACTGTCAATGTGACTTTGACTTTTAATAGTTATTTATGCAACAAGTGCAAAAAGTAAATGTTTATTGCATGTGACGTGAAATTGTCCAACGACGCCCTCAGGCCGAGTTGGAGCACACGTCGAGTGCAATACACTTTTTGTACAAGTTGCATACAATATTTTTTCTATGTTAATGCAAAAAGGAAAAAAAAATTAATTTAGGTGGTTTAATTTAATTTAATGAATGTCATAACATTAGGTGACATGTCATGATCTTTGTCAAAACACTGTAGTAGAATGACAGATGAGTGCAATAAAAATCTTATTGCACTAGTGCAATAAGAACCAATTCTTGCATTAAATATAGTTCAATAAAGTTTTGTGTTTTGCATGAATGTAGAAAAAATAATAAACTGTTTTCAAACATTTTTACTGACACTGTTTCCGAAAAATCTAAGTAAAACATGTGTTAGTGCTTAACTTGGCTGAAATTGTGTTGTACTCTATGAGACGTCAGTCGTTTATTGCATCAACATACATCGCGTGCTGGTGCTCCTAGAAATTGACCAAAAACAACAAACATAACACGTAAATTGATGCATACTCATGCCAAGACAGCTCAAAAAGACTATATTAAAACAGGAGTCTTTCCAAAAGCTTGGGAATTATCTAGAAGTTTTCCCAGTTTTTTAACAAGGTGATCGAGATATAATACAAAATTATTGGCCTATTTCAATCATTAATATTCACAAAAGTTTATGAAATTCTGGTATATGATTTCGTTTTATATCATATGAAGCAGCGTATAATACCTCGTCAGCATGGATTTGCAAAAGGGAGGTCAACTGTTACCAACTGCATCACACAGGATATAACTGACTCTCTAGATGCTGGCCTTCAAACTGATGTCATATATACTGACTTATGAAAGCTTTCGACAAGCTGGATCACAGCATGTTACTCTCAAAGTAAATTTCTTTCGGTCATACTTATATGATAGGGTACAGTGACGAAGACTTTACTTTTCAAATTATTCTGTAATTGGTTTTTCCGTTGTACGGTGTACTAATAAATAAATACAACAGGGGTATCAAAGTCACACCATTTCACGAATGACTTCGATAAGGCCTTTTTTAATTTTTTTTCTAAATAATTTTACAGATCGTTTTAATATCCATATGGAAAACTATTGTATTGAGGTTAGCCTCACCTGATGAGTATTTCTTTTATAATAATTTTATTAAACTCATGTTGTCATTGACAAAAGGCTTTAAAAATTAACAGTTACCCTATTTTAGGGTACCACTAACATGCTTTTAAATGGAAATAAACAGGTGCAGACTCGATTTTAAGTGGTTGAACTTGACGGAATCATACAACAAACAAAATGTCAGTAGAGGAGGGAGGGACACATTCAGACGTGGGGTATATTCGAATAGTTCAAATTTGCCGCCTTGAGGTGCAAATAAAAATCTGTTGTTCACTAAGTACCATCTAGGTTACACTACTAGTCAACAGTGAAAATCACACAGGTTTGTGGCTAACAGTTTTTGTGTTAGTGTAAAAAAAATGATTTATAGCTCAAAAGTAAATATTTTAATTTCATGTTCCTAACCCCTTGAGCAGGCATGACCTATTTGCTTACATACAACTGACCTTGGATGTGTTGCCGGTCAGTGAATTTTCTATTGTTGGTCTATGAACATTTTATACAGACTTTTTTATTTACTTCTTTTTATAAATACCTGGATTAATTGTGGTTGTGCCCCAGCTGTAATTGGTCCTGCTTGTATGATCACAGGTTGTGATGAATTTCCTTGTAGTTGCATTTTAATCATTTGTAGCTGTTGTGGTGTGAGCTGGATCTAAACAAATTCACGCATTTGTAACTTATTTAATATTCGGTGCCTTTGCCTGATATCGTAAAATTAATGATTAATTACTATAAGATAAAAATAAAGAGCATAGAAATAAGCCTAGTAAAGTACCAAACAACTAGTTTTCATTTAACTCACTGGTATTTGCTGAAGTTCTCCGTTAGGTGTAACGATTTGTTGAATAATTTGTACATTTCCAGTCTGATTTTGGGCCAGCGCCTGCCCTTGAAGGATCACTGGTGTTTGAGCTGTTGCTGTATTTGTTGGCGATGACGAACCAGGTGCTGGCTAAAACAATATTCAGTTTATCTACTATATAAACGAAGTCATCAATAATGTAAGGGTTTTATTTTATGGAAATCTCTTAACCCTTGTGAACAAAAACTCAGAACATACCTGCTCAATGGTATTCACTTGCACTGTTTGAACTTGCTGAGGTTGAACAATTTGAATAGCACCTTGCGGCTGTGCCACGCTAGCAGTAGTTGTAGGTGAGGTATTGTTTTGTTGTAAATTTGCATGGTGTTGTTGAGCTAATTGAAAGTAATAGTGAACCTGCATAAAATATAGTAAACTAATTAGTTATATTAAATTTTGTTTATCATAGTATCTACGTTGCAAATTAATATTTTTTTTACTAGAAAGTTTATTCTTCTAATTAGATGTTGCTTTACCTGGTCTGGGTTAGTTCCTGTTCGTGGTGCACCATCTTCCCTCACTTTATTTGGCTTTAAATCATCTCTGGGCACAATATCAATTAAAAAGTCAAATTGGTCATATTTTGTTATTGCCATAGCTATATCATTCCGCTGCAAAATGTTTATTTATAATAGATATAATAGTAATAATAATGCACTTACCTGTAATGTCCTCCTTTTATTATCTTCAGTGTGTATCCATGCTCTCAAAGTCAACTCATGTATAAAAATTTCAGCGGCTTTGGCGAACAATAACGGTGCCTCTGCACTGATCATTTTAACGTCCTCATCTAGTTTCATGATTTTTTTTATCCTGGCTAATGGAAGGACCTGTTGTTTCAAATCCATCTAGCAACAAACAAGACGTAAGATAAACTATATGAAAATATCATGGTATATTATATTTACATTCCCTATTGCTCTGATTTCATCCAAAACTTTTGGCCAAAACTGATTTAAAGACTGCTGGGCCTGGCTCTGAGTTTGAGACTGATCGTCGACACATTGCGAATCTGATTTGTCTTCACTTGAATCTCTAAAAATTTATTTTGAATGTTTCAAATTCATTTGAGTACCCGATACGGGAATGGATAATACTTACGCATTTACGAAAAATACTGAGGTGGACATTTTACTTATTTAAGATTGAAAATTAAGCCGCCTCAAATAACCAATCACTATTATTTACTTGTGCACGAACTACCCAATCCAATCTTCCATAACATTTAAGAGCAATATGGCCGCTTCAAATTATCAAACACGATAATAGATGCCGCTATCTCTTTTTCATTAGTTCGAATAACTGCAGTATAAAATACCACAGGTCGCAAAACATACAAATAAAGTTGATAAACAGTAGAAATAAATGAACGACTTCTATATTATTATATAATATCGAGTTTTTATAATTATAGTTAAGGAAAAAAGAGAAAAGAATATAACTAAAATGTATGTACTATTTTCTATGTACCTATTCCTATTACTATTTTCTATGTACCTATACCTATTCCCTATGTACTATTTTCATAGTGACATTTTTATGTGTATTAATGATAAATTGAAGTGCGTAAATGACCAATTAAATAAATCGTATGTCATTCTGAAGAGCCTCGCGCAATAAAGGCGAAAGAACTTATACAATTACTCCAGGATTTTTATTCCATATATATGTCCAAATATACAACTGGTAGGTATAATAAATATGTCTGGAATATATGTAGGTACCTTTTAAGTTTACAACTTATTTTAATCAACAAAATTATTAGGTTTTATCACAATAGTTATTCAGATAAAATTGTAATGCAGATCTTGAGATTTATAGAAGTGCCTGTGACATATTAACACATTTTGTAATTAGGTACTTAAGTGGTAAGTGTATAATAAGTAGATATCTATTGAAATACTACTACACCACTCAAGTAATAAAAAATACTTGACATTCAAAGGAAAGTATTTATTAAAATCTCAGAATAAACATATGTTATCATATATAATAATAATAGATAATTAATATGATACATTAAACTTTATATATTTTATATTTTTCAAGTGAGTTTGGTGAT
>CAXKVY010005497.1:0-17558 GCA_964058915.1 Tetropium fuscum | reverse complement strand
TTCCACGAACCACTTAGAATGAAGGTGAAAGAACTTGTATAACTTCTAAGTGGTTCGTTTTCGTGTGTATGTCCAGATATAGCACTGGTAAGTGTATCTTATTCGTCTATTTGCTTATTTCTCTATGTAATGAAATGCTACAAACCCAAGATTACTTTTCACAAAACAAATATGAATAGCAAAGAACTTAAATTCAAAGCTAATATCCAGGGTGAATGAATTTTTTTCGAATTTTCGAAAAAACAATTAATACATAAGACCAACAAATGATTTTAGTTTTGACTAAGCAAGCAATTTCTGTATCACTCCCTCTTTGAATACTTCAGAACTCTATTGTATATGTAATTCAATATTCTCTAGCACATAGCTGGTGGAAGTAGTTGTTTTTCAATAGGTTCAACAAGATTTTATGCATTTTAAAGTTTAACATCTTCTGGATAACTGTATGCCTAATGCTTTTATATATAATATGTTCAAATAAAACAAATATAAATAGTAGACTAGGTTTGTGTATTCTAAGAATTTGAGTTCCGTCAAAAACTGATGTTATAAAAGGTCACTACAAGTGTTGGAGTGTTAATATTTTAAATTCAAGTATAAATGATCAACAATGAAACAGTGTTGAAGATCCTCAATGAAGGTGAAAGAAGTACTAAGTGGTTCGTTTTCGTGTGTATGTCCAGATATAGCACTGGTAAGTGTATCTTCCTTCTTATTCGTCTGTTTGCTTATTTCTCTATGTAATGAAATGCTACAAACCCAAGATTACTTTTCACTAAACAAATATATATATATATATATATATATATATATATATATATATATATATATATATATATATATATATATATATATATATATATATATATATATATATGGGGAGACCCAGCGGTTTCCACAAACTTATGGTGCTGCGGGTTCGTGGATTTGGCTGTAACTTTGAGGACAGATTTTAGTAAAAAAAAAAAACAATGATTCACCGAGTTTTAGCCCGTCAGAGTGTCAGGAATCGGAGATATAACTTTTTGAAGATTAAAAAATTAATAAAAAAAAGGATTTTTCCTTTATTTTCAAGATGCGATATCTCGCCGGTATCTGCTCGAATCGGGGTCTACCCGGGCTCATTTTCAGGAATCACTTGGCCAATATTCTTGATTTTGGTCTGACAGTAAGTTCCTACAATTTTTTTGCTACCAGTCATGGGTAACCGCCGGTGATGGTATTGGGGGTACTGCATACGATCTCCACCGGATGCACAAATCACAACTCCAATTGAAATGTTCCGATATATTTCAACTTGTATTCACTCTATCAGGTAAGTTCAATAACCCATTAAAACTTATCAATTCAAGTTGGTTTAAAGAAAGCTTGACAGGAAAATAAATTATTTCATATTTCAGAGCTTTATGGGTCTCGGACATTGAGGTTCAAGCATATAAAAGGAAACTCAAACGTCGATTTGATGCTGTAACGACTCTTTCAGCGACAAGAAAAAAATCATTGTTGTATCCCTATAAGCAAAAATTTATTCGCTATGAAAATGACATCTTTTTGTGTAGAAAAAACCATAAGCGAAATGAATGTTTAATTTCTCTTAAAAATGTTCTAATGGAAAAAAAATTAATAAAATAGATCAGTTGCCTAATTACAGACTCGTTTCTAAAAATTTTCACCCGGAACTGTCCCCATTTACAGTTGCACATTGAGAAATTCCTCCATGATCAACTTGTATGAGTTTTTCTACATAGCAGGAATATGCAGAATATAGAAAAAATCGTCGATTTTCCTATGTGTGTATCTCCGTTACAGAGTCTGTGCCAAGCTCGGTATTCTACATATAAAAATCCGATTCGTGCTCAATTTTGAAGCATTTTGGTTCGGAGAGAAAAAAGTTATGAGGTTTTTTGTACCCTCGATTTTATGGTTTTTGAATTTTAAGGCGATCTTTCAAATGGCGTAGGAATGTGTGTACGACGGGAGAGGGCTCGCGGGCCCATTATATCAAATTTATAGCATTGAAAGGTCAACTTGGCCAGGGGAGGAAGTGGTTTGAGCGCCGGTACGTGATTGACGAACATAAAAAAAATGAAAAAAAAAACCGTTTATTAAAGAAAAACATGTTTCCGAAAATTTAAAATTCCAGACACTTAATTAAATTTTAAGCAAGCAGGCGGCAATATCCATCAAGTAGACTAAAAATGCTAAAAAATGAGCCCGGGTAGACCCCGATTCGAGCAGATTCGAGAAAATCCTTTTTTTTTATTAATTTTTTAATCTTCAAAAAGTTATATCTCCGATTCCTGGTACTCTGACAGGCTAAAACTGGCGGTCATAAGTTTGTGGAAACCGCTGGATCTCCCCATATATATATATATATATATATATATATATATATATATATATATATATATATATATATATATATATATATATATATATATATATATATATATATATATATATTAGCTTTGAAATTCTTTGCTATTCATATTTATTTTGTAAAAAGTAATCTTGGGTTTGTAGCATTTCATTACATAGAAATAAGCAAATAGACGAATAAGAAGGAAAACACACTTACCAGTGCTATATCTGGACACACATACGGAAATGAACCACTATACACACGAAAACGAACCACTTAGAAGTTGTACAAGTTCTTTCACCTTTCTTGAGGATCTTCAGAGCAGTATACGATTTATTTCATTGATCATTTATACTTGATATTTTAAATTCAAGTATAAATGATCAATGAAATAAATCGTATACTGCTCTGAAGATCCTCAAGAAAGGTGAAAGAACTTGTACAACTTCTAAGTGGTTCGTTTTCGTGTGTATAGTGGTTCATTTCCGTATGTGTGTCCAGATATAGCGCTGGTAAGTGTGTTTTCCTTCTTATTCGTATATTTGCTTATTTCTATGTAATGAAATGCTACAAACCCAAGATTACTTTTTACAAAATATATATATATATATATATATATATATATATATATATATATATATATATATATATATATATATATATATATATATATATATATATATATATATATATATATATATATATATATATATATATATATATATATATATATATATATATATATATATTTATATATATATATATATATATAAATTTATATATATATATATAGATATATATATATTTATATATATATAGATATATATATATTTATATATATATATATATATATATATATATATATATATATATATATATATATATATATATATATATATATATATATATATATATAAATATATATATATATATATATATATATATATATATATATATATATATATATATATATATATATATATATATATATATATATATATATATATATATATATATATATATATATATATATATATATATATATATATATATATATATATATATGAAGATGAAGTGGAAAGTGACTGAAAATACTGATATTAGTGATTATAATATTATTAAATAGTGACATAGAGAATAGTAAGGTATTAAGGTATTTTTATTTTTTGTTAAGAATTTTAGGCTTCATTTTTGGATATAGGTGATTTATTTTATTTGTCTTATTATTTTTATTTTTGTTGAGATATTTTTGCTCTACTTTGGAATATATATATATATATATATATATATATATATATATATATATATATATATATATATATATATATATATATATATATATATATATATATATATATTTATTTTAATTTTCCGTTTTAAAGTTTATTTTTCACGGCTACTTAGCTATTTTGTACATATTTATTTTTGTTTCTTGTGGAAAATATGGCTATTGGAGAACCACCCACTAAAAAATGGCAACGCGCTGAAAGCAATACTTCATGAGTGGTGTGGAAACTTGCATTCAATATCAGCTGTGGTGTTGAAAATATGAATATAAAAACCTTCTACTTTCAACCCCCTAAGAAAAAAAATACCTACGCCAATGAGAAACATTGTGTAGGTCAGGGTGGCCGGTCGTTGAACTACCCATACTTTTCAGAAAGGGTATAGTTACATTAAAATCTTTTATAAGTATAGTGAGCAAGACAAACATAGGTTTATATCATATAAGACGATAATACTCGTAGAACAATAAAAATGTTAAAATCGTTTTATAGCGACATTAGTTGTTATTTTGTAAGAATTGTCTAAAAGTTTATATAATTGTTTCTATAAAGTTCCCGGCTTGTCTAACAAAATACTAGACCGCGACTAAATTATTTTATAACCTGGATCTTTTTGGCTGTATATAAACATTTTGGGAGTAATTTTAAGAGTAAGATATTTTTTGAATCCAAAGCCACGTGTGTAAATCACCTTGACCCGGCTGAAAGTGTAATTTCGCATCACAAATTAGAATCCCTTTGTGAAGCCAGACAATTCAGTATTGCAAAATAGATTTGCCTCCTGAGCACATGCGTGATGAAAAGTATCGACCGATAATATTAGCCGCAGATTCAGTCAGATTCCTTACCGAAAATTTCTATATACCTACCTACACATCAGAGAAGTGACGTGTAAGCGCCGAATACCAGCAATTCATAAAGATGATGTTAATGAGTTCGTTGGGTACAGTACGCCTGCTGAAAATATACATTTAAATACATACTTATAATAAAACGCGTTTCCCGTGAACTATGATGCCCAGTCATCAGTTATTATTAACTGCAGAAAAAACTGCTATTACAGTAAAATGTAATGCTAGGAAATTTAAGTTGCTTGGGTAGAAGAAATGGATCTGTGTTACCTTTTCTTCGGGTGCGTAGGTTTTGTTCTGGCTCTATATTTCATATTGGAATTGCATTATTTCCTGCGGACCATGGTTTGTGTGATATGGGCCAGAGTTAGCAAGAAAAAGGTTCATATTCTGGAGGAAACTAAAGTCACAGGTATGTCTCAGGATAAACATCAATTACAGTAGGTACATACAGTAACACTTAGATAAACAGTGAACCTGTGTAATGATTATAAAATTAACCAGTGACAGCGAATCATAAGGTCATTGCTTCCGATAAAAGTAGATGCCTTTTAGCGTTCCACACTGTTTCTCATTGACGTACACGTGATTAGTTTTCAACAATATCCGTATTGGTCCAGCGGCATTTTTCTGTTTTCGAAAAAGTGGCGGAGGTTACGGTGTGAATATGAAACATAATTCCCTATAGGTATAATTGTTTAATATCCACAGGTAATTAATATATTTATGGATTTATAATTCAGGGGGTATTGCATAATTATGTGAGTTTTCCATTTTTTATTTTTAGAGAGGTACAAATAAAATCCTCACAATATCCAGATATTTCCCCTTAATTGATTGCTACCAACCTAATATCGATTCCTAGGCTAGACCTGTGGAGTAGGCAGATTGAGGCCGCAGTGTCTAACCTTTTCCTAAAATAACCCCTCCCCTGACTCTTGAAAATGGCACCAAGGCAGTTGCCGAAACGTCGAGACTTAACAAACATCAGACGCGGTTTAACCCGAGAACTTAGTAATTTTCAATAGTAATTAAAGAGAGAAAACTTTTTTATTTGTCATTTTACGGAAAAAAGTATTCCTGGCAAAATATTCTGCTTGTGTTTAAACCATAAAAATATACTTTAATTTGAGTTTTTCATATACAAGGTGTCCGTTACTACCAACTGAGATAGCTCTTTACCGCAAAATTTAGTAAAATACTTATTATTCGTTACTACGTTATTCATTTTGAATGTTTAATATACCAAGGTGGTTATTTGAATCACATTATATGTTAGTGAAAGCGAGAGACTTTATATTTTTTTTATAAATAATCTTTTAAATCAAATTTTACTACAAAACTGATTAAATTAAAAAAAATATACAGATACAATTCTAAATTATTTAGTAAAATTAATACAGCAAGTGTTATTCAGTGCCCTCCAACATCCACATATTTATATTAGCTCTTCTATACGTTGTGGCTTTCAGTAGGTCTATTAAATATCGTCATTTACTTTAATATCGAGATTACGTCATTTATTCTTTGTTTCAAAACATTTAATGCGTGGAAGGCCAGGCCAGCAGCGTACACTTTTTGTTTTAAAATACCCCATAAAAATAAATCCATAGGTGATATATCAGGTGACCTAGCAGACCATTCAATTGAACGTATCTTCCAACCCATCTTTCTCGAAGTGCTCATTCAATCACTGCCTTGTTACTTTGAATAAGCTAGGCAACCTTTTTGTTGTCAGTACATTTCTTCTCATCGTTGAGGCTTACGGGCATGTAACCAAGGTAGTACAAAGGTTTGCAAAGATATTTGTATATTTATTCATGTTCGTTTAGTTTTCTTCTATGAATTATGGGTCACTAACCTGGTTATGAAAAGACCACACTAAACAATTTTTTTTAGAACAAAATTACAATTAGTAAAATATTTTTTATTTTGTTTAGTATAAACAAAAATGTAGTGGCCTAACGTCTGAAATAATTATATAATGAATGTTTGGACACAAAGAACAACGTAAGAGATAAATTAGTAGTAGTCAGAACGTAATTAGATAAATTAGTAGGCCTACTGTAATCCCCCAAAGCATACGGCGACTTTATTAGAAGAGCTGAAAAATGTGTGGATGTTGGATTGAATGCTTTATTATTTTTATCAAATATTTTTTAATTATATCTGTAATGTATTTTTTAAATTTAATCAATTATGTAGTAAAATTTGAAGTACGATATTATTTATTAAAAATTCAAAAGTCTCTCGTTTTGACTATTATCTAATTTGATTTAAATAACCACCTTTGTATATTAAATATTTAAAATAAATAACAACAAAGTGTGTTACTAAATTTTGCGGTAAAAAGTTATCTCATTTTTACTTACTTGGTAGTAACGGACACCCTGTAACTCAAATTAAAGATTAAAGTACATTTTATGGGTTTAAACACAAGCATAATTTTTTGTGAATACTTTTTTCCGTAAAATGACAAATAAAAAAGTTTTTTCTATTTTCAACCACATCCTAAATTCTTTGTTATTGCTTAAGGAGATATAGTCACCAGAATATTTTTTTTGTATATATTTTTACGTTTATTTGTTTATTACTGGGATAATTTTGCTTCAATTTTTGAAAATTAGGTTTTTGGGTTATAAACGCGAATATCGCTTGCTTCGTGTTTTTTGCGATAAATGTACAGGGCGTCCTGAGCGCCCTTGTCACTATATTGTTTCCTTCATATGTTTTCTAAGGATATATATTTTTGGAAAATGGTGTTATTTTAAAACAGTATTTGATTTGCATTAAAGAAGGCATTCTTGTTGTATGTCGCTAAAATGCACTATTTTAATTACAATGCAATATTAGCAAAACGGAAACGACTCATTGAGAAGTTGCAAGTTTTTTCAGAAAGAGAAATTTATTTTTCATTTTTTCGTTATCACGAGACATGTTTCTAAGTCTATTCATTTCATTTAATGCACCATTGCTGCATGATGGTTCCGAGATGGTTCCTGAATGTGCATAAAAAATACCTAGTCCGCCATCTTTGGGAGTCCGCCATATTGGATTTATAGCAACATAATTTTATTTTTGTATTCTTCTCAGTAAACCAACCCTTTCGTTTGATGCCCCAACGCGCATGCAAAATGTCAGCTCAATCGGTTGAGGATAACTGCTTAAAAATTCAGTTGCAAGATTTGACCCGAACAAACATATATAAATAGATACATACATAGCAAGTTAAATAAAAGCTTGTACAAATAGAAAGTTGATAAAAATATAGGTAGTAATTAAGATGGCCAAATTTGTTTTATCTTAATAAATCATTATTCTCGGTAAATTATTATTATTATCGGTAATATGTATATTACCGAGAAACCATTATACGGGATAGCCGTAAAAGTCTTCATGAACGAACTGAAAAATAATCCAGATTAATTCAGTTTCATAATGGTATTCTTTATATCGAGGGTCTCATGTGATAAGGGTGTATGCACCATTTTGGTCAAAATCCCTTTTTTTCGCCAAATGATACCTCTAAATAAGGCGCACAATCTGACGAGATGGTTTACACATTCGGCGTAAAATAAAGAAAAAAATCCAAAAAAATTAAAGACGTATGGGCCGATTCTCATATTTAAATTATGTCATATGGTCGTATGTTAATAATCCCTCAAATTCATGTGCTTTTGTGAGTATCATGCAGGCGTAAGATTTTATAATAACTTGTTTTGTTTAATTTGTTGAGCTGTTCTCTTTTTGCATAATATTTTTTATAAGTATTAAATACCTACAGATTTTTCACACAGAATCGACCGGAATCTGGCAACAGTGCTGTTAGTTGTCTTCAGAACTTTCAATGTGTTTGTTCGCGTATTTAAGCTTCAGATTTATTTAGTATCATGGAAAATGAGTTCACATGCTAAGAAACTTGTGGAGTTAGCAAAGATAATTAAAGACATAGATATTAAAGATTATAATTTCTCTTTCCAAAATAAAACTATGAATTGGAAAAGAGTACGTTGGCTGCATTTCAAATAGTCAGATCCAGGTTCCCTTAATGAATATTTGGAAGATGAGTTTCACGCAGTTAATGTATTAAAAAGAAAAGGAAGGAGCGAGAATTTGGCATTTGAGCTAAAACCCTTATAGGTACCAGTCTAAATTTCCTATTGAGCAGTAAAAGTGCGCCGATTTACAATTTTTGTGTCATAGCAAAGACTATACCATTCCTAGAGCCTACCACAACTTTTACAACTCATTACCCCACGAAAGTCTAAATACACCAGAAGATGACTTGCTTCTCTCTGCTTTAAGAGCACAGTTATTAAAAAGGAAAAGGAACTTGTTTAATATTTTTTCTAGTTATTTTTATGAATAAGCACTAAAAATATCTAATCGATGATTTGTTCATTTTTTTTAATTCATACCTTTTTTTTGTAAAATTAAACCTTTTTAGTTTACTAAAAATATTTAAACCATGTTTTCGTTAATTTTTTCTATAAATACTTGTTTTGTTAAATTAAACTTTCTTAGTGCTGTATAAAGTGTGTATTAATCGATCTAAGTGCATATACGCCCACCATTATTAAAACTTCTATCATGGCAGAGAGACGTATGAGTCAAGAATTTGAAAAGTGGGGTGAAAATGAAAGATGAATATTTATTTAGGATCAGTAAAATTAATCTGGTATTTTGAATGATTTTTTGCTATTATCAGTTGTTTACTAAGTCGTATACGCCCATCAATAGGAAAACTTTCATCATGTCAAAGAGGCGTATGAACCAAAATTTTGAAAAAAGTGGTGAAAATGGTTGTTATGTACATTTATTTAAAAACACTAACATAAATCCGATATTTTTTACCATTTTTTGCATAATTAGTTGCTCACTTTTGAAAAAGTTACAGTTTTAAAACGTTTTTTGTCTCTCCTGTAAAATTTTGCTTTTGGCGCATACGCCCCTATGACTCGATATATTTTAAAATTTAATCATAACAAATTTTGAAATAATAACAAGTGCTTACTTACTATTTTTAGGAATATGCTTGACCACAGACATTGACAATTTATTGAACCACATGAATAATGCAAGGTACATCAGGGAGTTGGATTTTGCCAAAATTGACTTTCACGAGAGAACTGGTCTCTATCAATGTATAAAAAGCCACGGGGGATCGTTTGTTTTAGGTGCCACTACTATTAGATATCGACGATTCATAAAACTCTTTAGCAGATATTATATAACGACAAAGGTAAGAAGATTAACAATTTTTCTTGTAGACTATTTTTTTACATTCTAAATCTATTCTAACTCCTTGTTAATAAAAAAAAAAGTTGAATTCTAAATAAAACTTAAAAATCTAAATAAAAATAAAAATACATTTTAAACTAAATCCTAGTTAAAAAATTCCTTAAGAGTCCTTAAGACATATTGGTAATTTCCCTGATTAATTAAAATTGCGCTGTTGTCAGTGTCGTCTCTCAAAATAGTATACTTATGTAAAATAGTCTAACTATTATTTGTAAACACTCAATTTGTAGATAATCTACTGGGACGAGCAGAGTATATACATGGAACACCGCTTCGTAACACCTGCAGCCGACAACTTTATCAATGCTATTGTACTGTGCAAGACCCGATTGACAAACTGCAACGCAGATAAAATTATTACGGATCTCTTGGTCAATTCTTCCAATTGTGATATAGAGTCAGCAAAGATGCAAAAACCCGAAATGCCACTGGAACTCTCAAAATGGATCGAGAGTAACGATATATCAAGTGTTATTTTGCGAAGCCATACAACTAACTGATGTTTAATAGGTACAGACTTACACCAACATAGGCGCCGGTTTTTCAAAATTGCTTTGGGTGATCTGCCTTCCATCTCTCTCCTTCAATTGATACGTGGTAATGGATTTTAAGTTTCATTATCATGGAAATTTTTAAATTTCCTTTGGGCTTTGGGTGCTTGAGCACCCATAGCCACCGCAGTTCCGGCGCCTATGTACACCAATACCAACAGGTCGTCATATATGGTTCAGCCACTTGCTGTAATCTTTACTTTGCTTGCCAAACTACGACTCTATGGCTTTATTCTATTTGTCAGTAGTAAAGGATACATTGATATGGGTTCCTACTGTGATATGAATTCACATCATGATTGACATGGTTCTAAATACCAATAATTTATTTCTACTTTGATAGATTTTATAATCCAAAAATGGTCATCATTATTAATATTTTATATAGTATATAAAATGTCTCTATACCTGTTTATTTATGTACCTATATATATATATTTTTATTATTACGTGATATAAGTAAAATTTGGTTATAGGGGCACAAAAAGCATATAAATTCGGCTCATAAATTCGGAAATCATCATCATTAACCAAAATTTAAAATAATTGTCAAACTATGTTATAAATATATAGTAAAATACTTTAATATTTTTCTATTGAATTATATTATTAGGTTATTAATTATGAGCCAGCTTAAAACACATATGTGATTGTTGTTCAATTGTTTTAAATATTTATCTACCTACATACAACCTATATATATTATATATATAAGTATATTTTTTTACCTACAAACCTCAAAATGAAATATATAAGAATTATTTATTGTCTATAACAAAAAACATTATTAATCTTACCGTTAATGTAGGTAGGTAGCTAGATATAAATAGAATATAATAGGGGGTACGTACCCACCCACCATTTATAAAATTTGTTGTATATACTATACATATTCAAAATCCCTACCGACACCCAGAAAATGTAGTGTTTGTTGCCTATGTCAGGTAACAAATGTTACGATTTGCCATTAAACCAAGAACTGATGAACTGATTATGAACTGATACGATTTCCATTGAACGGTTGCAGTGTATGTGTCGTATTAGGTGTATGCACAAACACACATTTTCGATTTTACCGTATTGTACGATTTTACTGTAGTGTACCGTATTGCACTGTACACAAAATTTGGTAAATATTTGTTTGTCTCTGAGAATAATAAAACTATTATTGGGAAATTAACCTGCAATGATTTTATTGATAATATTTGTGTCCATATTTTATATTCACTAAGATTTGTCGCTGTCGATTACGATACGGGGACCGTGCGAATATATTCCAGTAAACATGTTTAATATTCTCTCAACAAATCTGCGGGATTTTTTTTTGTACCTGTTAAACATGTGTTAAAGAAAAACTAAAATATAAAATTATAAGGGTACCTATTTACTAAACATTACATTGTAAAAACAAATACATATAGGTGCCTACCTACACATATTAGACGTCAAAATAATATTAAGGAGAGTCGCCCTCACATATTGACAACCAATGAAATTTCAATTTCGTGGATATTTTCTGTATCTAGAGTTTCTGCCTTGGCAAGTGCGATATTCGATAATTTCCCTAGAGAAATATTGGATTGCCGGGAATACCAGATTGAGGTAGTTGTAGGCTATTTAGTAGCAATTTTATTCATACAAAATTGAAATTTTGATAATAATTATTCAGTGTGCTTTTATCGATTTCGGCATCAATATTTCCTAATGATTCTATTCCACACTGCAAACACATGTTAATTTAGACGAGAAATCACAGTTTTTAAGTATTGCTCATATTGCTCATGCTGTTCAACAGAATTGTTTTTGAATTAAAAACAATGTTGTTGCATGTAAGGTTTTAAAATTGCACCTTGGATGTCAAAATTGCACCTTCCTTCAAAATCATTGGAATTAATTAAAGAAAAATTAGGCTGTGCATTGGGCAAACTATCCAAATCCTAAATAGGTAGTTACTAGTTAACCATTTTCGTTGTACTGGTGTGGTACTAGTCCTTCATTCAACGCTATTTTGTTGTGGTAGGTGGGGTGCAGTGTTGCCAGATTCTGAAAGCATACCAGAAGTTAGAGATAATTATTAATACGTTTAATATTCATGAAGTTTATTGTAATTAAAAGAACAATTTAATACCTAATATATCTTGTTTATTAAAAAAATATAGGTAAATATTTACGACATCCACTTCTACGTTTTTGGCGTTTTCTTTTTTCTAACATGTAGATGACATTATTAGAAGTAATTTGTGATCAATAGAACACTGTGCAAATGAGTACTTATCCCACAAGCATACGGTACATGGGAGCAAATAGCTGTATAAATAGGGTGCTGGCTGTGTAAAAATTGAAGTGGGTCAAGGCTAAGCTAACAACCATAAATTTTAATGGATATATGTGCATGAAATTTTGGTAGGTGCGAGAGGGGCAAGGAAAATATCAACAAATGTAACGACAAATAGGACGAAATCGATAAGTAGTTCTTGGCAACAGTGCCGGTTATACGACCGGATAAATAAGACAGTTGTGTCACAGATTAGATCACTGGTCTAATAAATGACAACCCAATAACAATGGCGGTTTTTAAAACTTAAATCATTTTTTCGTTGCACTTAGAACCTTTTGCACATCAAATGGTTCCCGGAATATTGTTATTGACGTCACGTATTGTAAGTACGTATTTTTATTTTTGTCATCGGTCAGAAGTGGATGTCGTAAATAATGACCAAAATATATTCAACCTTAGTGGTGCCATCTGCCTTCTCAACAATATGTTTTATCACAGATTAGCTGTGATATTATGAACAGATGTGGTTGTAAATTTGTTATCAAATTTTGTCTTATAATCTCACTATAGTGATTGAATTATTATTAATTAAATTAAATTATAATAACTAAATTTAATAACTTTAAGTACCTACATATCTCATACGGCTTGTTAGAAAATAATCACAGAAAAAAATAATAATTGCCTGGTCAGACAACTTCTGGAATTATATCATTATTATTTATTCGTCACTCTATTGGCGAATTAATAGACATACATTAGCACTCAGTGGAATTAACCCAACGCCGGATTTACCAACCAGTAAAGCAGTACTGCAACCAGCAGTACTGCTGACATATGAACCGGAAAGTTAACTACGCACAAACGTCGTTAGATGCTTAAGGTTTATCTTATCGCTTAGTCTATAATCGTTGTATCTT
Source organism: Tetropium fuscum (assembly GCA_964058915.1). Lineage (NCBI taxonomy): Eukaryota > Metazoa > Arthropoda > Insecta > Coleoptera > Cerambycidae > Tetropium > Tetropium fuscum. The sequence continues at coordinate 4,009 of CAXKVY010005497.1, read as the reverse complement.
ATCCACAGAAATAATTTCTGTGAGCCTAGTTGCATAAACAGAGAACAAGAGATCACTACAACCAACGAGAAGTGACAAAACAGCGTTAACATTTTTTCGCGTTAACATTCTCTTCACGGATCACGGGCATGCGCGAACTATATGGTTTGTGTTGTTGTCAATGGTTAGTCACTGTTAGGACAAAATCAGCGTTTATAAATAGTATGTTATTATGTATATTATTAATTATAATATGTGTTATTTATAATATGTGTAGCTATTATTTATAATGTGTTAGCCACGTGTTCTGGTCATTTTGCACAATCTCTTGTACATAAACAATGTTACATTGTCATATAATTCGTTCAGTGTATATACGTCACATATATATAAAAATATAGTTCTTTCAGTGTTCTCTGGCATAAACATGACTTACTGTTATTGTCGCCATATATTCATTATTTTTTAATCGTATGAGTTTACATTTTGTTATTTGAAATAATTTTGTTTATTTTCAAGAAAAGATGTGGTTTAAAAAAATTACAGTATATTATGGCAGTATCAGATGCTCATGACCAGATTTAACCAATTAGTTAAGTACCAATTTAAATTGGGTTGTGAGTGACTGAGTAAATGGTGAAATGTGTTTCCTGATGCAGGCTGCAGTGCTGTGACCACAAAACACTGCTGTGACTTCTATGTAATCTATGGCTGTGACTGCTAGTGCTGTGCTTGTAGTCCTTGCACAGCTTAGATATACAGATCTGTGGTACTTGTACGCACAAAACATTACAAACGTCAGACGTCACATTTCACAATGTCAAATGTCAGATTGCGCAGAGTGTAGCAATAGTGGCCGGTTAGTGGTTTAGGTTTTATTTTTCTGTTATTTTGTAAATTTTTGAATGATATTAATTTATCTATTTACAATTTATGAAACAAATAAAAATTCCTTCAATATGGAGAACTTCTTAAAGAGAAAAAGTGACAATACTAATTCAGGTACATATGCTTAAGTTTCCTGAAGATATTTTACTCTAAATTTATTGCAATGGATATATAATAAATACATAATTATTCTGCCGACATCAGGTAGTCCCCCTCGGAAGGTCAAAAAAGAAAATTGTCCTCACTCTGAGGGTTGTTACAGAAGAAATCCACACCATTTCAAAGAGTATGAGCATCCTCACCGTAAGTTAACTTGTATCCTTTCTTGATGCTGAATAAATGAATTATTAATGCCTTTATTTATGTTTATTATTATGCCTTTATTAATATTTCCTTTTAGTGTTGAAATTTATTGAAATGGGAAACTCCTTGGTTATACCAGACAATTCTCCACAACCAAAAAGCGTTTATTTGGAACAAATAGAGATATTAAAACCCATTGTTCAAAGTAATTGTGCCAAGAAATCTGACAAAGGGGATGCAAGTGCACATTCTAGTAATGCAAAGTCTATGCCAGATTTATCAGGAGAGGCTGGCCCATCAACTGTTAAGAAGGTTTCAAGTAAAGGAAAAACTACAATTTATAATCCATCATCTGAGGTGAACATGGCGGAAAGTAACAAAAACAAGTGTACACCAGGAACAATGCTTGAAAAGCTGCAAAGAGCTGCCCCATATAATTTATTTTTTACAACAATTATTAAAGCACCAGAGACATTAAAGCAGCCCAATGCTATTTCATTTACAGGTGAAGAAAACTTAAGTTTTCATTATTTCTACTTGATATGCCTTTTAACATTACAGATTTGCTGTGTCCTAGTTTAGGCGATTTGAAGTGTTCTTTACAAATAAATTTTATGATAGATATAGACTGGTTACTGAAACAGTATAAAGCAAGAAATTTAAGGTAGCTTTTCTCATGTATTTGTTATTTATTCTTCCATTTCAATTTTTTTTAGTTCAAAACCGTTAACAATCCTTTATGGTGATGATTGGCCAGACATGGCCAAATTCATAGACATGTTTTGTCCAAATGTTACATACAAATTCATTAAAATGAAAGACCCATTTGGGTGCCATCATTCGTAAGAAAATAATATATATTTTGTATACATTTACTAGATGCATATATTTTTTAGTAAAGTAGGAATCTATGTATATGAAGATAAGTCTATACGTGTAGTAGTGTCTACAGCAAATTTATATTATGAAGATTGGAATCACTATAATCAAGGGTAGGAAATAATACAATCAGACAACTACGTTATTAGCCTATCCACTAAACATCAATTTTGTTTTAGCTTATGGTTAAGTCCTTCATGTCCAAAACTAGCTGAATCAAGTTCGGACACTGAAGGAGAGTCTCCAACGGGTTTTAAAGCTAACATTCTAAATTATCTACAATCTTACAATTTAGCTTGTTTAAAACCATTTATCGATTATGTTAAAAGAGCTGATTTCAGTGCAGTAAGGTTAAATCTTTTATACTAATTTAAATCAACCATTTTTGCTCTTATATATTTTTAGGGTATTTTTAGTATGTTCAATACCCGGAAAGCACTATCCGAAGAACACCGGCTGCCACCTCCACAGAGTAGGAGATTTATTGAGCAGGCACTGTATGTTACCTGCCAAAACAACTGCTGAGAGTGAGGGACCACTGGCATGGGGTATTGTTGCACAGGCATCTAGCATAGGGTCAGTAGGAAAAAAACCAGCCGAGTGGTTAAGGGGTTCCCTTCTTAGAAGCCTTGCCAGTCACTTTAAAGGCCCATTACCCATGAACTCCAATGCTACTCTCAGCATAGTTTATCCTAGTGTTGACAACGTTATGACTGGTTACTTTGGCCCTGAGAGTGGGGGCTGTTTACCCTACATGAAGGCCACCAATGAGAAGCAAAAATGGCTGCAAGATTACATGCAGTGGGTTATTCATTTTTTAGTAATCAAAGTTTACAGAATAAATAACAGTTGCGCCCCGGCAGTAGAATTGTTTGTAGTTAAATAATCAATGAATACGCTAGTATACAGATTTCAATATAAATATTTAAATTAGTTAACTAAAATTGGCGAAATACCTAAATAAACCTTTAAAAAAATCAAATTATACTCTGTTAATTATAGCATAATCTAAAAAAACCAAGGAGTAATACTGATTGAGTTTATCTTAAAATATAATAATTAAAACAAATCTAAACTCACTTAGTTTCATCTTTTGGACACCGCAAAAATTATAATCCACTTCCATGCTTTGTTGTGCAACCAACTACTGAACAATATATTGTAGGCATGTTAATACAATTTAATCTCGCTTCATGTTTCCGGTCCACCCCGTACGATTCACCACTAACTGTTTCCAGCAAGAACCTGATGCTCTATGTATGCTGCATTCTACGCTCTCCACGGGCGGTCTGCGAGGAAGGGGAAAGCAGAAGCAGCACGCAATGCCCGTGACACAACTGTTATTTATTCTGTAAACTTTGGTATTATTATGTAGTATTTTGATTAATTTTTGAAAATGTTGCTTTTTTAGCCAGTGGAAAGCAGAGTCTTTTGCCCGGACCAGGGCAATGCCGCACATAAAAACCTACTGTCGGCTATCACCGTGTTTAACGAAACTCGCCTATTTCCTTATTACTAGTGCTAACTTATCCAAATCTGCTTGGGGCGGTCCTGTCGCTAAAGATTCTGGTGTGTATGTGAGATCTTATGAAGTGGGAGTTATGTTTCTGCCCAAATTTTTCGACGAGGAATATTTTGAAATAAGAAACACTACAAATAGGAAGAATAAACAATTGTTTCCTTTTATGTATGATTTACCTCTGGTCCCTTACAAGTCTGATGATTATCCTTGGTGTAACTGAAAACTTGTTATGCCCTTATATTAAATAAAGAGTTGTCATATGGTTAATTTATGTTTTTATATACTTATTTTTGAAATAAATAAATATTATACCTACTTCTGTGATCAATTTGGAGTGCAGATCAAAATCTGCAACCCTAGACCCCCTAGGCTAGGTCCCATTGGGCCGTTTGTATTTTCTCCATAGGGAAACATCTCGTCTGTGGTTCTAAGAAGTAT
>CAXKVY010005496.1:0-65871 GCA_964058915.1 Tetropium fuscum | reverse complement strand
CCATATCTTAGCGTTCGTATACTACACCTAGAGTTGTGACCTTGAAAGCTCCTTCATAAGTAGATAACTCCTACACGATAGAAAAGACGTTCAATAGAAAACGGTCTAAGTTTTACTGCAATTAGTATGCAGCAGAGATTTCAAAAAGTGCCCAAATAATATACACGTCAATTATATAAGGCACTTCGCGATGTCTATCCATGTTCTATACCACGCCAATGTAACTATCATAACTTAGCGTTCGCATAGGGCACCTAGAGTTGTGACCTTGCACGCTGCTTCATAAGTAGATAACTACTACACGACAGAAAAACGTACAAGTGAATATGGATTTAGATTTACTGCAATTAGCATTCAGCAGAGCCGCCAAATAATGCCCAGATAATATACACGTTAATTCGAATGCTTATTGTAAACAAAGCAGCAATCCGTGGGCTCTTAAGGACACTTCGCGATGCCTATCCATTTTCTATACCATGCCATTGTAACTACCATATCTTAGTGTTCGCACACAGCACCTAGAGTTGTGACCTTGAACGCTCCTTCATAAGTAGATAACTCCTACACGATAGAAAAGACGTTCAAGGGAAAACGGTCTAAGTTTTACTACAATTAGTATGCAGCAGAGCTTTAAAAAAGAGCAAAAATAATATATACGTGAATTAGAACGCGTTTTGTACGCAAAGTAGCAATCCGCGGGCTATCTAAAGCACTTCGCGATGTCCGTCCATGTTCTATACCATGTCAATGTTACTATCATATCTTAGGGTTCGCATAGAGCAATTAGAGCTGTGACCTTGAACGCTCCTTCATTAGTAGATAACACCTACACGATAGAAAAGACGTTCAAGAGAAAATGGTTTAAGTTTTACTACAATTAGTATGCAGCAGAGCTTTCAAAAAGTGCCCAAATAATATACACGTCAATTCGAACGCGTTTTGTACGCAAAGTAGCAATCCGCGGGCTATATAAAGCACTTCGCGATGTCCGTCCATGTTCTATACCATGTCAATGTTACTATCATATCTTAGGGTTCGCATAGAGCAATTAGAGCTGTGACCTTGAACTCTCCTTCATAAGTAGATAACTCCTACACGATAGAAAAGACGTTCAAGAGAAAACGGTCTAAGGTTTACTGCAATTAGTATGCGGCAGAGCTTTAAAAAAGTGCCCAAATAATACACACGTCAATTCGAACGCGTTTTGTACGCAAAGTAGCAATCCGCGGGCTATATAAAGCACTTCGCGATGTCCGTCCATGTTCTATACCATGTCAATGTTACTATCATATCTTAGCGTTCGCATAGAGCACCTAGAGTTGTGACCTTGAACGGTCCTTCATAAGTAGATAACACCTACACGATAGAAAAGACGTTCAAGAGAAAATGGTTTAAGTTTTACTACAATTGGTATGCAGCAGAGCTTTCAAAAAGTGCCCAAAAAATATACACGTTAATTCGAACGCGTTTTGTACGCAAAGTAGCAATCCGCGGGCTATATAAGGCACTTCGCGATGCCTATCCATTTTCTATACCATACCACTGTAACTACCATATCTTAGTGTTCGCATACAGCGCCTAGAGTTGTGACCTTGAACACTCCTTCATAAGTAGATAACTCCTTCACGATAGAAAAGACGTTCAAGAGAAAACGGTCTAAGTTTTACTGCAATTAGTATACAGCAGAACTTTCAAAAAGTGCTCAAATAATATACACGTTAATTCGAACGCGTTTTGTACGCAAAGTAGCAATCCGCGGGCTATATAAGGCACTTCGCGATGTCTATCCATGTTCTATATCATGCCATTGTAACTACCATATCTTAGCGCTCGCATACAGCAAATAGAGTTGTGACCTTGAACGCTCCTTCATAAGTAGAAAACTCCTACACGATAGAAAAGACGTTCAAGAGAAAACGGTCTAAGTTTTACTGCAATTAGTATGCAGCAGAGCTTTCAAAAAGTGCCCAAATAATATACACGTTAATTCGAACGCGTTTTGTACGCAAAGTAGCAATCCGCGGGCTATATAAGGCATTTCGCGATGTCTATCCATTTTCAATATCATGCCATTGTAACTACCATATTTTAGCGTTCGCATACAACACCTAGAGTTGTGACCTTGAACGCTCCTTCATAAGTAGATAACTCCTACACGATAGAAAAGACGTTCAAGGGAAAACGGTCTAAGTTTTACTACAATTAGTATGCAGCAGTGCTTTAAAAAAGAGCACAAATAATATATACGTTAATTCGAACGCGTTTTGTACGCAAAGTAGCAATCCGCGGGCTATATAAGGCACTTCGCGATGTCTATCCATGTTCTATATCATGCCATTGTAACTACCATATCTTAGCGCTCGCATACAGCAAATAGAGTTGTGACCTTGAACGGTCCTTCGGTAGATAACTCCTACACGATAGAAAAGACGTTCAAGAGAAAACGGTCTAAGTTTTACTGCAATTAGTATGCAGCAGAGCTTTCAAAAAGTGCCCAAATAATATACACGTTAATTGGAACGCGTTTTGTACGCAAAGTAGCAATCCGCGGGCAATATAAGGCACTTCGCGATGTCTATCCACTTCCTATACCATGCCAATGTAACTATCATATCTTAGCGTTCGCATACAGCACCTAGAGTTGTGACCTTGAACGCTCCTTCTTAAGTAGATAACTCCAACACGATAGAAAAGACGTTCAAGAGAAAACGGTCTAAGTTTTACAGCAATTAGCATTCAGCAGAGCTGCCTAATAATGCCGAGATGATATACACGAAAATTCGAATGCGCTTTGTAAACAAAGCAGCAATCCATGGGCTATTGAGGACACTTCGCGATGCCTTTCCATGTTCTACACTATGTCAATGTTACTATCATATCTTAGGGTTCGCATAGAGCACAAAGAGCAGTGACCTTGAACGCTCCTTCATTCGTAGATTACTGCTACACGATAGAAAAGACGTACAAGTGAAAATGGATTTAGATTTACTGCAATTAGCATGCAGCAGAGCTGCCAAATAATGCCCACATAATATACACGTTAATTCGAATGCGTTATGTAAACAAAGCAGCAATCCGTGGGCTATTAAGGAAACTACGCGATGCCTATCCATTTTCTATACAATGCCATTGTAACTACCATATCTTAGCGTTCGCATACAGCAAATAGAGTTGTGACCTTGAACGCTCCTTCATAAGTAGATAACTCCTACACGATGGAAAAGACGTTCAAGAGAAAACGGTCTAAGTTTTGCTGCAATTAGTATGCAGCAGAGCTTTAAAAAAGTGCCCAAATAATATACACGTCAATTCGAACGCGTTTTGTACGCAAAGAAGCAATCCGCGGGCTATATAAGGCACTTCGCGATGTCTATCCATGTTCTATACCATGCCAATGTATCTATCATATCTTAGCGTTCGCATAGAGCACCTAGAGTTGTGACCTTGAACGGTCCTTCATAAGTAGATAACTCCTACACGATAGAAAAGACGTTCAAGAGAAAACGGTCTAAGTTTTACTGCAATTAGTATGCAGCAGAGCTTTCAAAAAGTGCCCAAATAATATACACGTTAATTGGAACGCGTTTTGTACGCAAAGTAGCAATCCGCGGGCAATATGAGGCACTTCGCGATGTCTATCCACTTCCTATACCATGCCAATGTATCTATCATATCTTAGCGTTCGCATAGAGCACCTAGAGTTGTGACCTTGAACGGTCCTTCATAAGTAGATAACTCCTACACGATAGAAAAGACGTTCAAGAGAAAACGGTCTAAGTTTTACTGCAATTAGTATGCAGCAGAGCTTTCAAAAAGTGCCCTAATAATATACACGTTAATTCGAACGCGTATTGTACATAAAGTAGCAACCCGCGGGCTATATAAGGCACTTCGCGATGTCTATCCATGTTCTATATCATGCCATTGTAACCACCATATCTTAGCGTTCGCATACAGCAAATAGAGTTGTGACCTTGAACGCTCCTTCATAAGTAGATAACTCCAACACAATGGAAAAGACATTCAAGAGAAAACGGTCTAAGTTTTACAGCAATTAGCATGCAGCAGAGCTGCCTAATAATGCCGAGATGATATACGCAAAAATTCGAATGCGTTTTCTAAACAAAGCAGCAATCCGTGGGCTATTAAGGACACTTCGCGATGCCTATCCATTTTCTATACCATACCACTGTAACTACTATATCTTAGCGTTCGCATAAAGCACCTAGAGTTGTGACCTTGAAAGCTCCTTCATAAGTAGATAACTACTACACGATAAAAAAGACGTACAAGTGAAAATGGATTTAGTTTTACTGCAATTAGCATGCAGCAGAGCTAGCTGCCAAATAATGCCCAGATAATATACGCGTTAATTCGAATGCGTTTTGTAAACAAAGCAGCAATCCGTGGGATATTAAGGACACTTCGCGATGCCTATCCATTTTCTATACCATGCCATTGTAACTACCATATCTTAGTGTTCGCACACAGCACCTAGAGTTGTGACCTTGAACGCTCCTTCATAAGTAGATAACTCCTACACGATAGAAAAGACGTTCAAGAGAAAACGGTCTAAGTTTTACTGCAATTAGTATACAGCAGAGCTTTCAAAAAGTGCCCAAATAATATACACGTTAATTCGAACGCGTTTTGTACGCAATGTAGCAATCGCGGGCTAAATAAGGCACTTCGCGATGTCTATCCATGTTCTATATTATGCCATTGTAACTACCATATCTTAGCGTTCGCATACAGCAAATAGAGTTGTGACCTTGAACGATCCTTCATAAGTAGATAATTCCTACACGATAGAAAAGACGTTCAAGGGAAAACGGTCAAAGTTTTACTACAATTAATATGCAGCAGAGCTTTAAAAAAGAGCAAAAATAATATATACGTGAATTCGAACGCGTTTTGTACGCAAAGTAGCAATCCGCGGGCTATATAAGGCACTTCGCGATGTCCGTCCATGTTCTATACCATGTCAATGTTACTATCATATCTTAGGGTTCGCATAGAGCAATTAGAGCTGTGACCTTAAACGCTCCTTCATAAGTAGATAACACCTACACGATAGAAAAGACTTTCAAGAGAAAATGGTTTAAGTTTTACTACAATTAGTATGCAGCAGAGCTTTCAAAAAGTGCCCAAATAATATACACGTTAATTCGAACGCGTTTTGTACGCAAAGTAGCAATCCGTGGGCTACATAAGGCACTTCGCGATATCTATCCAGTTTCTATACCATGCCAATGTAACTATCATATCTTAGCGTTCGCAAACAGTACAAAGAGTTGTGACCTTGACCGCTCCTTCATAAGTAGATAACTCCTACACGATAGAAAAGACGTTCAAGAGAAAACGGTCTAAGTTATACTACAATTAGTATGCAGCAGTACTTTAAAAAAGAGCACAAATAATATATACGTTAATTCGAACGCGTTTTGTACGGAAAGTTGCAATCCGCGGGCTATATAAGGCACTTCGCGATGTCCATCCATGTTCTATATCATGTCAATGTTACTATCATATCTTATCGTTCGCATAGAACACCTAGAGTTGTGACCTTGAAAGCTCCTTCATAAGTAGATAACTACTTCACGATAGAAAAGACGTACAAGTGAAAATGGATTTAGTTTTACTGCAATTAGCATGCAGCAGAGCTTTCAAAAAGTGCCCAAATAATATACACGTCAATTCGAACGCGTTTTGTACGCAAAATAGCAATCCGCGGTCTACATAAGGCACTTCGCGATGTCTATCCATGTTCTATACCATGCCAATGTAACTATCATATCTTAGCGTTCGCATAAAGCACCTAGAGTTGTGACTTTGCAAGCTCCTTCATAAGTAGATAACTACTACACGAAAGAAAAGACGTACAAGTGAAAATGGATTTAGTTTTACTGCAATTAGCATGCAGCAGAGCTGACAAATAATGCCCAGATAATATACGCGTTAATTCGAATGCGTTTTGTAAACAAAGCAGCAATCCGTGGGATATTAAGGACACTTCGCGATGCCTATCCATTTTCTATAACATGCCATTGTAACTACCATATCTTAGTGTTCGCATATAGCGCCTAGAGTTGTGACCTTGGACGCTGCTTCATAAGTAGATAACTCCTACACGATAGAAAAGACGTTCAAGGGAAAACGCTCTAAGTTTTAATACAATTACTATGCAGCAGAGCTTTCAAAAAGAACCCAAATAATATAAACGTTAACTCGAACGCGTTTTGTACGCAAAGTAATAATCCGCGGGCTATATAAGGCACTTTGCGATGTCAATCCAGTTTCTATACCATGGCAATGTAACTATCATATCTTAGCGTTCGCATAGAGCACCTAGAGTTGTGACCTTGAACGCTCCTTCATAAGTAGATAACTCCTACACGATAGAAAAGACGTTCAAGAGAAAACGGTCTAAGTTTTACTGCAATTAGTATGCAGCAGAGCTTTAAAAAAGTGCCCAAATAATATACACGTCAATTCGAACGCGTTTTGTACGCAAAGTAGCAATCAGCGGGATAAATACCGCACTTCACGATGTCTATCCATGTTCTATACCATGCCATTGTAACTATCATATCTTAGTGTTCGCATACAGCGCCTAGAGTTCTGACCTTGAACGCTCCTTCATAAGTAGATAACTCCTACACGATAGAAAAGACGTTCAAGAGAAAACGGTCTAAGTTTTACTGCAATTAGTATACAGCAGAGCTTTCTAAAAGTGCCCAAATAATATACACGTCAATCCTAACACGTTTTGTACGCAAAGTATCAATCCGCGGGCTATATAAGGCATTTCGAGATGTCTATCCATGTTCTATACCATGCCAATGTAACTATCATATCTTAGGGTTCGCATACACACCTAGAGTTGTGACCTTGAAAGCTCCTTCATAAGTAGATAACTACACGATAGAAAAGACGTACAAGTGAAAATGGATTTAGTTTTACTGCAATTAGCATGCAGCAGAGCTGCCAAATAATGCCCAGATAATATACGCGTTAATTCGAATGCGTTTTGTAAACAAAGCAGCAATCCGTGGGCTATTAAGGACACTTCGAGATGCCTATCCAGTTTCTATACCATGGCAATGTAACTATCATATCTTAGCGTTCGCATACAGCACCTAGAGTTGTGACCTTGAACGCTCCTTCATAAGTAGATAACTCCAACACAATAGAAAAGACGTTCAAGAGAAAAAGGTCTAAGTTTTACAGCAATTAGCATGCAGCAGAGCTGCCTAATAATGCCGAGATGATATACACAAAAATTCGAATGCGTTTTCTAAACAAAGCAGCAATCCGTGGGCTATTAAGGACACTTCGCGATGCCTATCCATTTTCTATACCATACCACTATAACTACCATATCTTAGTGTTCGCATACAGCGCCTAGAGTTGTGACCTTGAACGCTCCTTCATAAGTAGATAACTCCTACACGATAGAAAAGACGTTGAAGAGAAAACGGTCTAAGTTTTACCGCAATTAGTATACAGCAGAGCTTTCAAAAAGTGCTCAAATAATATACACGTTAATTCGAACGCGTTTTGTACGCAAAGTAGCAATCCGCGGGCTATATAAGGCACTTCCCGATGTCTATCCATGTTCTATATCATGCCATTGTAACTACCATATCTTAGCGTTCACATACAGCAAATGGAGTTGTGACCTTGAACGCTCCTTCATAAGTAGATAACTACTACACGAAAGAAAAGACGTACAAGTGAAAATGGATTTAGTTTTACTGCAATTAGCATGCAGCAGAGCTGACAAATAATGCCCAGATAATATACGCGTTAATTCGAATGCGTTTTGTAAACAAAGCAGCAATCCGTGGGATATTAAGGACACTTCGCGATGCCTATCCATTTTCTATAACATGCCATTGTAACTACCATATCTTAGTGTTCGCATATAGCGCCTAGAGTTGTGACCTTGGACCCTGCTTCATAAGTAGATAACTCCTACACGATAGAAAAGACGTTCAAGAGAAAACGGTCTAAGTTTTACTGCAATTAGTATACAGCAGAGCTTTCTAAAAGTGCCCAAATAATATACACGTCAATTCTAACACGTTTTGTACGCAAAGTATCAATCCGCGGGCTATATAAGGCATTTCGAGATGTCTATCCATGTTCTATACCATGCCAATGTAACTATCATATCTTAGCGTTCGCATACACACCTAGAGTTGTGACCTTGAAAGCTCCTTCATAAGTAGATAACTACACGATAGAAAAGACGTACAAGTGAAAATGGATTTAGTTTTACTGCAATTAGCATGCAGCAGAGCTGCCAAATAATGCCCAGATAATATACGCGTTAATTCGAATGCGTTTTGTAAACAAAGCAGCAATCCGTGGGCTATTAAGGACACTTCGAGATGCCTATCCAGTTTCTATACCATGGCAATGTAACTATCATATCTTACCGTTCGCATACAGCACCTAGAGTTGTGACCTTGAACGCTCCTTCATAAGTAGATAACTCCAACACAATAGAAAAGACGTTCAAGAGAAAAAGGTCTAAGTTTTACAGCAATTAGCATGCAGCAGAGCTGCCTAATAATGCCCAGATGATATACACAAAAATTCGAATGCGTTTTCTAAACAAAGCAGCAATCCGTGGGCTATTAAGGACACTTCGCGATGCCTATCCATTTTCTATACAATACCACTATAACTACCATATCTTAGTGTTCGCATACAGCGCCTAGAGTTGTGACCTTGAACGCTCCTTCATAAGTAGATAACTCCTACACGATAGAAAAGACGTTGAAGAGAAAACGGTCTAAGTTTTACTGCAATTAGTATACAGCAGAGCTTTCAAAAAGTGCTCAAATAATATACACGTTAATTCGAACGCGTTTTGTACGCAAAGTAGCAATCCGCGGGCTATATAAGGCACTTCCCGATGTCTATCCATGTTCTATATCATGCCATTGTAACTACCATATCTTAGCGTTCACATACAGCAAATAGAGTTGTGACCTTGAACGCTCCTTCATAAGTAGATAACTCCTACATGATAGAAAAGACGTTCAAGGGAAAACGGTCTAAGTTTTACTACAATTAGTATGCAGCAGTGCTTTAAAAAAGAGCACAAATAATATATACGTTAATTCGAACGCGTTTTGTACGCAAAGTTGCAATCCGCGGGCTATATAAGGCACTTCGCGATGTCCATCCATGTTCTATACCATGTCAATGTTACTATCATATCTTATCGTTCGCATAGAGCACCTAGAGTTGTGACCTTGAAAGCTCCTTCATAAGTAGATAACTACTACACGATAGAAAAGACGTACAAGTGAAAATGGATTTAGTTTTACTGCAATTAGCATGCAGCAGAGCTTTCAAAAAGTGCCCAAATAATATACACGTCTATTCGAACGCGTTTTGTATGCAAAGTAGCAATCCGCGGTCTACATAAGGCACTTCGCGATGTCTATCCATTTTCTATACCATGCCAATGTAACCACCATATCTTGGTGTTCGCATATAGCGCCTAGAGTTGTGACCTTGGACGCTGCTTCATAAGTAGATAACTCCTACACGATAGAAAAGACGTTCAAGAGAAAACGGTCTAAGTTTTACTGCAATTAGTATGCAGCAGAGCTTTCAAAAAGTGCCCAAATAATATACACGTTAATTCGAACGCGTTTTGTACGCAAAGTAGCAATCCGCGGGCTATATAAGGCACTTCGCGATGTCTATCCATGTTCTATATCATGCCATTGTAACTACCATATCTTAGCGTTCGCATACAGCAAATAGAGTTGTGACCTTGAACGCTCCTTCATAAGTAGATAACTCCTACACGATAGAAAAGACGTTCAAGGGAAAACGGTCTAAGTTTTACTACAATTAGTATGCAGCAGTGCTTTAAAAAAGTGCCCAAATAATATACACGTCAATTCGAACGCGTTTTGTACGCAAAGTAGCAATCAGCGGGCTAAATACCGCACTTCACGATGTCTATCCATGTTCTATACCATGCCATAGTAACTATCATATCTTAGTGTTCGCTTACAGCACCTAGAGTTGTGACCTTGAAAGCTCCTTCATAAGTAGATAACTACTACACGATAGAAAAGACGTACAAGTGAAAATGGATTTAGTTTTACTGCAATTAGCATGCAGCAGAGCTTTCAAAAAGTGCCCAAATAATATACACGTCAAAATCGAACGCGTTTTGTACATAAAGTAGCAATCCGCGGGCTATATAAGGCACTTCGCGATGTCTATCCATGTTCTATATGATGCCATTGTAATTACCATATCTTAGCGTTCGCATACAGCAAATAGAGTTGTGACCTTGAGCGCTCCTTCATAAGTAGAAAACTCCTACACGATAGAAAAGACGTTAAAAAAAAAACGGTCTAAGTTTTACTGCAATTAGTATGCAGCAGAGCTTTCAAAAAGTGTCCAAATAATATACACGTTAATTCGAACGCGTTTTGTACGCAAAGGAGCAATCCGCGGGCTATATAAGGCATTTCGCGATGTCTATCCATATTCTATATCATGCCATTGTAACTACCATATCTTAGCGTTCGTATACAACACCTAGAGTTGTGACCTTGAAAGCTCCTTCATAAGTAGATAACTAGTACACGATAGAAAAGACGTACAAGTGAAAATGGATTTAGTTTTACTGCAATTAGCATGCAGCAGAGCTGCCAAATAATGCCCAGATAATATACGAGTTAATTCGAATGCGTTTTGTAAACAAAGCAGCAATCCGTGGGCTATTAAGGACACTTCGCGATGCCTATCCATTTTCTATACCATGCCATTGTAACTACCATATCTTAGTTTTCGCATACAGCGCCTAGAGTTGTGACCTTGAACGCTCCTTCATAAGTAGATAACTCCTACACGATAGAAAAGACGTTCAAGAGAAAACGCTCTAAGTTTTACTACAATTAGTATGCAGCAGAGCTTTAAAGAAGAGCCCAAATAATATACACGTTAATTCGAACGCGTTTTGTACGCAAAGGAGCAATCCGCGGGCTATATAAGGCATTTCGCGATGTCTATCCATATTCTATATCATGCCATTGTATCTACCATATCTTAGCGTCCGCATACAACACCTAGAGTTGTGACCTTGAACGCTCCTTCATAAGTAGATAACTCCTACACGATAGAAAAGACGTTCAAGGGAAAACGGTCTAAGTTTTACTACAATTAGTATGCAGCAGAACTTTAAAAAAGAGCAAAAATAATATATACGTGAATTGGAACGCGTTTTGTACGCAAAGTAGCAATCCGCGGGCTATATAAGGCACTTCGCGATGTCCGTCCATGTTCTATACCATGTCAATGTTACTATCATATCTTAGGGTTCGCAGAGAGCAATTAGAGCTGTGACCTTGAACGCTCCTTCATAAGTAGATAACACCTACACGATAGAAAAGACGTTCAAGAGAAAATGGTTTAAGTTTTACTACAATTAGTATGCAGCAGAGCTTTCAAAAAGTGCCCAAATAATATACACGTCAATTCGAACGCGTTTTGTACGCAAAGTAGCAATCCGCGGTCTATATAAGGCACTTCGCGATGTCTATCCATGTTCTATACCATGCCAATGTAACTATCATATCTTAGCGTTCGCATAGAGCACCTAGAGTTGTGACCTTGAAAGCTCCTTCATAAGTAGATAACTACTACACGATAGAAAAGACGTACAAGTGAAAATGGATTTAGTTTTACTGCAATTAGCATGCGGCAGAGCTGCCAAATAATGCCCAGATAATATACGCGTTAATTGGAATGCGTTTTGTAAACAAAGCAGCAATCCGTGGGATATTAAGGACACTTCGCGATGCCTATCCATTTTCTATACCATGCCATTGTAACTACCATATCTTAGTGTTCGCATATAGCGCCTAGAGTTGTGACCTTGAACGCTGCTTCATAAGTAGATAACTCCTACACGATAGAAAAGGCTTTCAAGGGAAAACGGTCCAAGTTTTACTACAATTACTATGCAGCAGAGCTTTCAAAAAGTGCCCAAATAATATACATGTTAATTCGAACGCGTTTTGTACGCAAAGTAGCAATCCGCGGGCTATATAAGGCACTTCGCGATGTCTATCCATTTTCTATATCATGCCATTGTAACTACCATATCTTAGCGTTCGCATACAGCAAATAGAGTTGTGACCTTGAACGCTCCTTCATAAGTAGATAACTCCTACACGATAGAAAAGACGTTCAAGAGAAAACGGTCTAAGTTTTACTGCAATTAGTATGCAGCAGAGATTTCAAAAAGTGCCCAAATAATATACACGTCAATTCGAACGCGTTTTGTACGCAAAGCGGCAGTCCGCGGGCTATATAAGGCACTTCGCGATGTCTATCCATGTTCTATACCACGCCAATGTAATTATCATAACTTAGCGTTCGCATAGGGCACCTAGAGTTGTGACCTTGCACGCTGTTTCATAAGTAGATAACTACTACACGACAGAAAAGACGTACAAGTGAAAATGGATTTAGTTATACTGCAATTAGCACTCAGTAGAGCCCCCAAATAATGCCCAGATAATATACACGTTAATTCGAATGCGTTTTGTAAACAAAGCAGCAATCCGTGGGCTATTAAGGACACTACGCGATGTCTATCCATTTTCTATACCATGCCATTGTAACTACCATAACTTAGCGTTGGCATACAGCACCTAGAGTTGTGACCTTGAACGCTCCTTCATAAGTAGATAACTCCTACACGATAGAAAAGACGTTCAAGAGAAAACGGTCTAAGTTTTACTGCAATTAGTATGCAGCAGAGCTTTTAAAAAGTGCCCAAATAATATACACGTTAATTGGAACGCGTTTTGTACGCAAAGTAGCAATCCGCGGGCTATATAATGCACTTCGCGATGTCTATCCATGTTCTATATCATGCCATTGTATCTACCATATCTTAGCGTTCGCATACAATACCTAGAGTTGTGACCTTGAACGCTCCTTCATAAGTAGAAAACTCCTACACGATAGAAAAGACGTTCAAGAGAAAACGGTCTAAGTTTTACTGCAATTAGTATGCAGCAGAGCTTTCAAAAAGTGCCCAAGTAATATACACGTTAATTCGAACGCATTTTGTACGCAAAGGAGCAATCCGCGGGCCATATAAGGCATTTCGCGATGTCCATCCATATTCTATATCATGCCATTGTATCTACCATATCTTAGCGTTCGCATACAATACCTAGAGTTGTGACCTTGCACGCTCCTTCATAAGTAGCTAACTCCTACACGATAGAAAAGACGTTCAAGGGAAAACGGTCTAAGTTTTACTACAATTAGTATGCAGCAGAACTTTAAAAAAGAGCAAAAATAATATATACGTGTATTCGAACGCGTTTTGTACGCAAAGTAGCAATCCGCGGGCTATATAAGGCACTTCGCGATGTCCGTCCATGTTCTATACCATGTCAATGTTACTATCATATCTTAGGGTTCGCATAGAGCAATTAGAGCTGTGACCTTGAACGCTCCTTCATAAGTAGATAACACCTACACGATAGAAAAGACGTTCAAGAGAAAATGGTTTAAGTTTTACTACAATTAGTATGCAGCAGAGCTTTAAAAAAGAGCAAAAATAATATATACGTGAATTAGAACGCGTTTTGTACGCAAAGTAGCAATCCGCGGGCTATCTAAAGCACTTCGCGATGTCCGTCCATGTTCTATACCATGTCAATGTTACTATCATATCTTAGGGTTCGCATAGAGCAATTAGAGCTGTGACCTTGAACGCTCCTTCATTAGTAGATAACACCTACACGATAGAAAAGACGTTCAAGAGAAAATGGTTTAAGTTTTACTACAATTAGTATGCAGCAGAGCTTTAAAAAAGAGCAAAAATAATATATACGTGAATTAGAACGCGTTTTGTACGCAAAGTAGCAATCCGCGGGCTATCTAAAGCACTTCGCGATGTCCGTCCATGTTCTATACCATGTCAATGTTACTATCATATCTTAGGGTTCGCATAGAGCAATTAGAGCTGTGACCTTGAACGCTCCTTCATTAGTAGATAACACCTACACGATAGAAAAGACGTTCAAGAGAAAACGGTCTAAGTTTTACTGCAATTAGTATGCGGCAGAGCTTTAAAAAAGTGCCCAAATAATACACACGTCAATTCGAACGCGTTTTGTACGCAAAGTAGCAATCCGCGGGCTATATAAGGCACTTCGCGATGTCTATCCATGTTCTATACCATGCCAATGTATCTATCATATCTTAGCGTTCGCATAGAGCACCTAGAGTTGTGACCTTGAACGGTCCTTCATAAGTAGATAACACCTACACGATAGAAAAGACGTTCAAGAGAAAATGGTTTAAGTTTTACTACAATTGGTATGCAGCAGAGCTTTCAAAAAGTGCCCAAAAAATATACACGTTAATTCGAACGCGTTTTGTACGCAAAGTAGCAATCCGTGGGCTACATAAGGCACTTCGCGATGTCTATCCAGTTTCTATACCATGCCAATGTAACTACCATATCTTAGCGTTCGTATACTACACCTAGAGTTGTGACCTTGAGCGCTCCTTCATAAGTAGATAACTCCTACACGATAGAAAAGACGTTCAAGAGAAAACGGTCTAAGTTTTACTGCAATTAGTATGCAGCAGAGCTTTAAAAAAGTGCCCAAATAATATACACGTCAATTCGATCGCGTTTTGTACGCAAAGTAGCACTCCGCGGGCTATATACGGTCTAAGTTTTACTGCAATTAGTATACAGCAGAACCTTCAAAAAGTGCTCAAATAATATACACGTTAATTCGAACGCGTTTTGTACGCAAAGTAGCAATCCGCGGGCTATATAAGGCACTTCGCGATGTCTATCCATGTTCTACACCATGCCAATGTAACTATCATATCTTAGCGTTCGCATAGAGCACCTAGAGTTGTGACCTTGAACGGTCCTTCATAAGTAGATAACTCCTACACGATAGAAAAGACGTTCAAGAGAAAACGGTCTAAGTTTTACTGCAATTAGTATGCAGCAGAGCTTTCAAAAAGTGCCCAAATAATATACACGTTAATTCGAACGCGTTTTGTACGCAAAGTAGCAATCCGCGGGCTATATAAGGCACTTCGCGATGCCTATCCATTTTCTATACCATACCACTGTAACTACCATATCTTAGTGTTCGCATACAGCGCCTAGAGTTGTGACCTTGAACGCTCCTTCATAAGTAGATAACTCCTTCACGATAGAAAAGACGTTCAAGAGAAAACGGTCTAAGTTTTACTGCAATTAGTATACAGCAGAACCTTCAAAAAGTGCTCAAATAATATACACGTTAATTCGAACGCGTTTTGTACGCAAAGTAGCAATCCGCGGGCTATATAAGGCACTTCGCGATGTCTATCCATGTTCTATATCATGCCATTGTAACTACCATATCTTAGCGCTCGCATACAGCAAATAGAGTTGTGACCTTGAACGCTCCTTCATAAGTAGAAAACTCCTACACGATAGAAAAGACGTTCAAGAGAAAACGGTCTAAGTTTTACTGCAATTAGTATGCAGCAGAGATTTCAAAAAGTGCCCAAATAATATACACGTCAATTCGAACGCGTTTTGTACGCAAAGCGGCAGTCCGCGGGCTATATAAGGCACTTCGCGATGTCTATCCATGTTCTATACCACGCCAATGTAATTATCATAACTTAGCGTTCGCATAGGGCACCTAGAGTTGTGACCTTGCACGCTGTTTCATAAGTAGATAACTACTACACGACAGAAAAGACGTACAAGTGAAAATGGATTTAGTTTTACTGCAATTAGCACACAGTAGAGCCCCCAAATAATGCCCAGATAATATACACGTTAATTCGAATGCGTTTTGTAAACAAAGCAGCAATCCGTGGGCTATTAAGGACACTACGCGATGTCTATCCATTTTCTATACCATGCCATTGTAACTACCATAACTTAGCGTTGGCATACAGCACCTAGAGTTGTGACCTTGAACGCTCCTTCATAAGTAGATAACTCCTACACGATAGAAAAGACGTTCAAGAGAAAACGGTCTAAGTTTTACTGCAATTAGTATGCAGCAGAGCTTTCAAAATGTGCCCAAATAATATACACGTTAATTGGAACGCGTTTTATACGCAAAGTAGCAATCCGCGGGCTATATAAGGCACTTCGCGATGTCCGTCCATGTTCTATACCATGTCAATGTTACTATCATATCTTAGGGTTCGCATAGAGCAATTAGAGCTGTGACCTTGAACGCTCCTTCATTAGTAGATAACACCTACACGATAGAAAAGACGTTCAAGAGAAAATGGTTTAAGTTTTACTACAATTAGTATGCAGCAGAGCTTTCAAAAAGTGCCCAAATAATATACACGTCAATTCGAACGCGTTTTGTACGCAAAGTAGCAATCCGCGGACTATATAAAGCACTTCGCGATGTCCGTCCATGTTCTATACCATGTCAATGTTACTATCATATCTTAGGGTTCGCATAGAGCAATTAGAGCTGTGACCTTGAACGCTCCTTCATAAGTAGATAACTCCTACACGATAGAAAAGACTTTCAAGAGAAAACGGTCTAAGTTTTACTGCAATTAGTACACAGCAGAACTTTCAAAAAGTGCTCAAATAATATACACGTTAATTCGAACGCGTTTTGTACGCAAAGTAGCAATCCGCGGGCTATATAAGGCACTTCGCGATGCCTATCCATTTTCTATACCATACCACTGTAACTACCATATCTTAGTGTTCGCATACAGCGCCTAGAGTTGTGACCTTGAACACTCCTTCATAAGTAGATAACTCCTACACGATAGAAAAGACGTTCAAGAGAAAACGGTCTAAGTTTTACTGCAATTAGTATGCAGCAGAGCTTTCAAAATGTGCCCAAATAATATACACGTTAATTGGAACGCGTTTTATACGCAAAGTAGCAATCCGCGGGCTATATAAGGCACTTCGCGATGTCCGTCCATGTTCTATACCATGTCAATGTTACTATCATATCTTAGGGTTCGCATAGAGCAATTAGAGCTGTGACCTTGAACGCTCCTTCATTAGTAGATAACACCTACACGATAGAAAAGACGTTCAAGAGAAAATGGTTTAAGTTTTACTACAATTAGTATGCAGCAGAGCTTTCAAAAAGTGCCCAAATAATATACACGTCAATTCGAACGCGTTTTGTACGCAAAGTAGCAATCCGCGGACTATATAAAGCACTTCGCGATGTCCGTCCATGTTCTATACCATGTCAATGTTACTATCATATCTTAGCGCTCGCATACAGCAAATAGAGTTGTGACCTTGAACGCTCCTTCATAAGTAGAAAACTCCTACACGATAGAAAAGACGTTCAAGAGAAAACGGTCTAAATTTTACTGCAATTAGTATGCAGCAGAGCTTTCAAAAAGTGCCCAAATAATATACACGTTAATTCGAACGCGTTTTGTACGCAAAGTAGCAATCCGCGGGCTATATAAGGCATTTCGCGATGTCTATCCATTTTCAATATCATGCCATTGTAACTACCATATTTTAGCGTTCGCATACAACACCTAGAGTTGTGACCTTGAACGCTCCTTCATAAGTAGATAACTCCTACACGATAGAAAAGACGTTCAAGGGAAAACGGTCTAAGTTTTACTACAATTAGTATGCAGCAGTGCTTTAAAAAAGAGCACAAATAATATATACGTTAATTCGAACGCGTTTTGTACGCAAAGTTGCAATCCGCGGGCTAAATAAGGCACTTCGCGATGTCTATCCGTGTTCTATACCATGCCAATGTATCTATCATATCTTAGCGTTCGCATAGAGCACCTAGAGTTGTGACCTTGAACGGTCCTTCATAAGTAGATAACTCCTACACGATAGAAAAGACGTTCAAGAGAAAACGGTCTAAGTTTTACTGCAATTAGTATGCAGCAGAGCTTTCAAAAAGTGCCCAAATAATATACACGTTAATTGGAACGCGTTTTGTACGCAAAGTAGCAATCCGCGGGCAATATAAGGCACTTCGCGATGTCTATCCACTTCCTATACCATGCCAATGTAACTATCATATCTTAGCGTTCGCATACAGCACCTAGAGTTGTGACCTTGAACGCTCCTTCTTAAGTAGATAACTCCAACACGATAGAAAAGACGTTCAAGAGAAAACGGTCTAAGTTTTACAGCAATTAGCATTCAGCAGAGCTGCCTAATAATGCCGAGATGATATACACGAAAATTCGAATGCGTTTTGTAACCAAAGCAGCAATCCATGGGCTATTGAGGACACTTCGCGATGCCTTTCCATGTTCTACACTATGTCAATGTTACTATCATATCTTAGGGTTCGCATAGAGCACAAAGAGCTGTGACCTTGAACGCTCCTTCATTCGTAGATTACTGCTACACGATAGAAAAGACGTACAAGTGAAAATGGATTTAGATTTACTGCAATTAGCATGCAGCAGAGCTGCCAAATAATGCCCACATAATATACACGTTAATTCGAATGCGTTATGTAAACAAAGCAGCAATCCGTGGGCTATTAAGGAAACTACGCGATGCCTATCCATTTTCTATACAATGCCATTGTAACTACCATATCTTAGCGTTCGCATACAGCAAATAGAGTTGTGACCTTGAACGCTCCTTCATAAGTAGATAACTCCTACACGATGGAAAAGACGTTCAAGAGAAAATGGTTTAAGTTTTACTACAATTAGTATGCAGCAGAGCTTTCAAAAAGTGCCCAAATAATATACACGTTAATTCGAACGCGTTTTGTACGCAAAGTAGCAATCCGTGGGCTACATAAGGCACTTCGCGATATCTATCCAGTTTCTATACCATGCCAATGTAACTATCATATCTTAGCGTTCGCAAACAGTACAAAGAGTTGTG
The DNA here is from genome assembly GCA_964058915.1 of Tetropium fuscum. Taxonomy (NCBI): domain Eukaryota; kingdom Metazoa; phylum Arthropoda; class Insecta; order Coleoptera; family Cerambycidae; genus Tetropium; species Tetropium fuscum. The sequence goes on along the minus strand of CAXKVY010005496.1, from coordinate 46,949 downwards.
ACCTTGACCGCTCCTTCATAAGTAGATAACTCCTACACGATAGAAAAGACGTTCAAGAGAAAACGGTCTAAGTTATACTACAATTAGTATGCAGCAGTGCTTTAAAAAAGAGCACAAATAATATATACGTTAATTCGAACGCGTTTTGTACGGAAAGTTGCAATCCGCGGGCTATATAAGGCACTTCGCGATGTCCATCCATGTTCTATATCATGTCAATGTTACTATCATATCTTATCGTTCGCATAGAGCACCTAGAGTTGTGACCCTGAAAGCTCCTTCATAAGTAGATAACTACTTCACGATAGAAAAGACGTACAAGTGAAAATGGATTTAGTTTTACTGCAATTAGCATGCAGCAGAGCTTTCAAAAAGTGCCCAAATAATATACACGTCAATTCGAACGCGTTTTGTACGCAAAGTAGCAATCCGCGGTCTACATAAGGCACTTCGCGATGTCTATCCATGTTCTATACCATGCCAATGTAACTATCATATCTTAGCGTTCGCATAAAGCACCTAGAGTTGTGACTTTGAAAGCTCCTTCATAAGTAGATAACTACTACACGAAAGAAAAGACGTACAAGTGAAAATGGATTTAGTTTTACTGCAATTAGCATGCAGCAGAGCTGACAAATAATGCCCAGATAATATACGCGTTAATTCGAATGCGTTTTGTAAACAAAGCAGCAATCCGTGGGATATTAAGGACACTTCGCGATGCCTATCCATTTTCTATAACATGCCATTGTAACTACCATATCTTAGTGTTCGCATATAGCGCCTAGAGTTGTGACCTTGGACGCTGCTTCATAAGTAGAACGATAGAAAAGACGTTCAAGGGAAAACGCTCTAAGTTTTACTACAATTACTATGCAGCAGAGCTTTCAAAAAGAACCCAAATAATATAAACGTTAACTCGAACGCGTTTTGTACGCAAAGTAATAATCCGCGGGCTATATAAGGCACTTTGCGATGTCTATCCAGTTTCTATACCATGGCAATGTAACTATCATATCTTAGCGTTCGCATAGAGCACCTAGAGTTGTGACCTTGAACGCTCCTTCATAAGTAGATAACTCCTACACGATAGAAAAGACGTTCAAGAGAAAACGGTCTAAGTTTTACTGCAATTAGTATGCAGCAGAGCTTTAAAAAAGTGCCCAAATAATATACACGTCAATTCGAACGCGTTTTGTACGCAAAGTAGCAATCAGCGGGATAAATACCGCACTTCACGATGTCTATCCATGTTCTATACCATGCCATTGTAACTATCATATCTTAGTGTTCGCATACAGCGCCTAGAGTTCTGACCTTGAACGCTCCTTCATAAGTAGATAACTCCTACACGATAGAAAAGACGTTGAAGAGAAAACGGTCTAAGTTTTACTGCAATTAGTATACAGCAGAGCTTTCAAAAAGTGCTCAAATAATATACACGTTAATTCGAACGCGTTTTGTACGCAAAGTAGCAATCCGCGGGCTATATAAGGCATTTCGAGATGTCTATCCATGTTCTATACCATGCCAATGTAACTATCATATCTTAGCGTTCGCATACACACCTAGAGTTGTGACCTTGAAAGCTCCTTCATAAGTAGATAACTACACGATAGAAAAGACGTTCAAGAGAAAAAGGTCTAAGTTTTACAGCAATTAGCATGCAGCAGAGCTGCCTAATAATGCCCAGATGATATACACAAAAATTCGAATGCGTTTTCTAAACAAAGCAGCAATCCGTGGGCTATTAAGGACACTTCGCGATGCCTATCCATTTTCTATACAATACCACTATAACTACCATATCTTAGTGTTCGCATACAGCGCCTAGAGTTGTGACCTTGAACGCTCCTTCATAAGTAGATAACTCCTACACGATAGAAAAGACGTTGAAGAGAAAACGGTCTAAGTTTTACTGCAATTAGTATACAGCAGAGCTTTCAAAAAGTGCTCAAATAATATACACGTTAATTCGAACGCGTTTTGTACGCAAAGTAGCAATCCGCGGGCTATATAAGGCACTTCCCGATGTCTATCCATGTTCTATATCATGCCATTGTAACTACCATATCTTAGCGTTCACATACAGCAAATAGAGTTGTGACCTTGAACGCTCCTTCATAAGTAGATAACTCCTACATGATAGAAAAGACGTTCAAGGGAAAACGGTCTAAGTTTTACTACAATTAGTATGCAGCAGTGCTTTAAAAAAGAGCACAAATAATATATACGTTAATTCGAACGCGTTTTGTACGCAAAGTTGCAATCCGCGGGCTATATAAGGCACTTCGCGATGTCCATCCATGTTCTATACCATGTCAATGTTACTATCATATCTTATCGTTCGCATAGAGCACCTAGAGTTGTGACCTTGAAAGCTCCTTCATAAGTAGATAACTACTACACGATAGAAAAGACGTACAAGTGAAAATGGATTTAGTTTTACTGCAATTAGCATGCAGCAGAGCTTTCAAAAAGTGCCCAAATAATATACACGTCTATTCGAACGCGTTTTGTATGCAAAGTAGCAATCCGCGGTCTACATAAGGCACTTCGCGATGTCTATCCATTTTCTATACCATGCCAATGTAACCACCATATCTTAGTGTTCGCATATAGCGCCTAGAGTTGTGACCTTGGACGCTGCTTCATAAGTAGATAACTCCTACACGATAGAAAAGGCTTTCAAGGGAAAGCGGTCTAAGTTTTACTACAATTACTATGCAGCAGAGCTTTCAAAAAGTGCCCAAATAATATACACGTCAATTCGAACGCGTTTTGTACGCAAGGCGGCAGTCCGCGGGCTACATAAGGCACTTCGCGATGTCTATCCATGTTCTATACCACGCCAATGTAACTATCATAACTTAGCGTTCGCATAGGGCACCTAGAGTTGTGACCTTGCACGCTGCTTCATAAGTAGATAACTACTACACGACAGAAAAGACGTACAAGTGAAAATGGATTTAGATTTACTGCAATTAGCATTCAGCAGAGCCGCCAAATAATGCCCAGATAATATACACGTTAATTCGAATGCGTATTGTAAAAAAAGCAGCAATCCGTGGGCTATTAAAGACACTTCGCGATGTCTATCCATTTTCTATACCATGCCATTGTAACTACCATATCTTAGTGTTCGCACACAGCACCTAGAGTTGTGACCTTGGACGCTGCTTCATAAGTAGATAACTCCTACACGATAGAAAAGGCTTTCAAGGGAAAACGGTCTAAGTTTTACTACAATTACTATGCAGCAGAGCTTTCAAAAAGTTCCCAAATAATATACACGTTAATTCGAACGCGTTTTGTACGCAAAGTAGCAATCCGCGGGCTATTTAAGGCACTTCGCGTTGTCTATTCATGTTCTATATCATGCCATTGTAACTACCATATCTTAGCGTTCTCATACAATACCTAGAGTTGTGACCTTGAACGCTCCTTCATAAGTAGATAACTCCTATACGATAGAAAAGACGTTCAAGGGAAAACAGTCTAAGTTCTTCTACAATTAGTATGCAGCAGAGCTTTAAAAAAGAGCAAAAATAATATATACGTGAATTCGAACGCGTTTTGTACGCAAAGTAGCAGTCCGCGGGCTATATAAGGCACTTCGCGATGTCTATCCATGTTCTATATCATGCCATTGTATCTACCATATCTTAGCGTTCGCATACAATACCTAGAGTTGTGACCTTGAACGCTCCTTCATAAGTAGATAACTCCTACATGATAGAAAAGACGTTCAAGGGAAAACGGTCTAAGTTTTACTACAATTAGTATGCAGCAGAGCTTTAAAAAAGAGCAAAAATAATATATATGTGAATTCGAACGCGTTTTGTACGCAAAGTAGCAATCCGCGGGCTATATAAGGCACTTCGCGATGTCCGTCCATGTTCTATACCATGTCAATGTTACTATCATATCTTAGGGTTCGCATAGAGCAATTAGAGCTGTGACCTTGAACGCTCCTTCATAAGTAGATAACACCTACATGATAGAAAAGACGTTCAAGCGAAAATGGTTTCAGTTTTACTACAATTAGTATGCAGCAGAGCTTTCAAAAACTGCCCAAATAATATACACGTTAATTCGAACGCGTTTTGTACGCAATGCAGCAGTCCGCGGGCTATATAAGGCACTTCGCGATGTCTATCCATGTTCTATACCACGCCAATGTAACTATCATAACTTAGCGTTCGCATAGGGCACCTAGAGTTGTGACCTTGCACGCTGCTTCATAAGTAGGTAACTACTACACGACAGAAAAGACGTACAAGTGAAAATGGATTTAGTTTTACTGCAATTAGCATTAAGCAGAGCCCCCAAATAATGCCCAGATAATATACACGTTAATTCGAATGCGTTTTGTAAACAAAGCAGCAATCCGTGGGCTATTAAGGACACTACGCGATGTCTATCCATTTTCTATACAATGCCATTGTAACTACCATATCTTAGCGTTTGCATTCGGCACCTAGAGTTGTGACCTTGAACGCTCCTTCATAAGTAGATAACTCCTACACGATAGAAAAGACGTTCAAGAGAAAACGGTCTAATTTTTACTGCAATTAGTATACAGCAGAGCTTTCAAAAAGTGCCCAAATAATATACACGTTAATTCGAACGCGTTTTGTACGCAAAGTAGCAATCCGCGGGCTATATAAGGCAATTCGCGATGTCTATCCATGTTCTATATCATGCCATTGTAACTACCATATCTTAGCGTTCGCATACAGCAAATAGAGTTGTGACCTTGAACGCTCCTTCATAAGTAGATAACTACTACACGATAGAAAAGACGTACAAGTAAAAATGGATTTAGTTTTACTGCAATTAGCATTCAGCAGAGCCGCCAAATAATGCCCAGATAAAATACACGTTAATTCGAATGCGTATTGTAAACAAAGCAGCAATCCGTGGGCTATTAAGCACTTCGCGATGCCTATCCATTTTATATACCATGCCATTGTAACTACCATATCTTAGTGTTCGCACACAGCACCTAGAGTTGTGACCTTGAACGCTCCTTCATAAGTAGATAACTCCTACACGATAGAAAAGACGTTCAAGAGAAAACGGTCGAGGTTTTACTGCAATTAGTATGCAGCAGAGCTTTCAAAAAGTGCCCATATAATATACACGTTAATTCGAACGCGTTTTGTACGCAAAGTAGCAATCTGTGGGCTACATAAGGCACTTCGCGATGTCTATCCAGTTTCTATACCATGCCAATGTAACTATCATATCTTAACGTTCGCAAACAGTACATAGAGTTGTGACCTTGACCGCTCCTTCATAAGTAGATAACTCATACACGATAGAAAAGACGTTCAAGAGAAAACGGTCTAAGTTTTACTGCAATTAGTATGCAGCAGAGATTTCAAAAGTGCCCAAATAATATACACGTCAATTCGAACGCGTTTTGTACGCAAAGCAGCAGTCCGCGGGCTATATAAGGCACTTCGCGATGTCTATCCATGTTCTATACTACGCCAATGTAACTATCATAACTTAGCGTTCCCATAGGGCACCTAGAGTTGTGACCTTGCACGCTGCTTCATAAGTAGATAACTCCTACACGATAGAAAAGACGTTCAAGGGAAAACGCTCTAAGTTTTACTACAATTAGTATGCAGCAGAGCTTTAAAAAAGAACCCAAATAATATAAACGTTAACTCGAACCCGTTTTGTACGCAAAGTAATAATCCGCGGGCTATATAAGGCACTTTGCGATGTCTATCCAGTTTCTATACCATGGCAATGTAACTATCATATCTTAGCGTTCGCATAGATCACCTAGAGTTGTGACCTTGAACGCTCCATCATAAGTAGATATCTCCTACACGATATTAAAGACGTACAAGTAAAAATGGATTTAGTTTTACTGCAATTAGCATTCAGCAGAGCTGCCAAATAATGCCCAGATAATATACACATTAATTCGAACGCGTTTTGTACGCATAGGAGCAATCCGCGGGCTATATAAGGCATTTCGCGATGTCTATCCATATTCTATATCATGCCATTGTATCTACCATATCTTAGCGTTCGCATACAACACCTAGAGTTGTGACCTTGAACGCTCCTTCATAAGTAGATAACTCCTACACGATAGAAAAGACGTTCAAGGGAAGACGGTCTAAGTTTTACTACAATTAGTATGCAGCAGAGCTTTAAAAAAGAGCAAAAATAATATATACGTGAATTCGAACGCGTTTTGTACGCAAAGTAGCAATCCGCGGGCTATATAAGGCACTTCGCGATGTCCGTCCATGTTCTATACCATGTCAATGTTACTATCATATCTTAGGGTACGCATAGAGCAATTAGAGCTGTGACCTTGAACGCTCCTTCATAAGTAGATAACACCTACACGATAGAAAAGACGTTCAAGAGAAAATGGTTTAAGTTTTACTACAATTAGTATGCAGCAGAGCTTTCAAAAAGTGCCCAAATAATATACACGTCAATTCGAACGCGTTTTGTACGCAAAGTAGAAATCCACGGTCTATATAAGGCACTTCGCGATGTCTATCCATGTTCTATACCATGTCAATGTAACTATCATATCTTAGCGTTCGCATACAGCACCTAGAGTTGTGAACTTGAAAGCTCCTTCATAAGTAGATAACTTCTTCACGATAGAAAAGACGTTCAAGAGAAAACGGTCTAAGTTTTACTGCAATTAGTATGCAGCAGAGATTTCAAAAAGTGCCCAAATAATATACACGTCAATTCGAACGCGTTTTGTACGCAAAGTAGCAATCAGCGGGCTAAATACCGCACTTCACGATGTCTATCCATGTTCTATACCATGCCATAGTAACTATCATATCTTAGTGTTCGCTTACAGCGCCTAGAGTTGTGACCTTGAACGCTCCTTCATAAGTAGATAACTCCTACACGATAGAAAAGACGTTCAAGAGAAAACGGTCTAAGTTTCACTGCAATTAGTATACAGCAGAGCTTTCTAAAAGTGCCCAAATAATATACACGTCAATTCTAACACGTTTTGTACGCAAAGTATCAATCCGCGGGCTATATAAGGCATTTCGAGATGTCTATCCATGTTCTATACCATGCCAATGTAACTATCATATCTTAGCGTTCGCATACACACCTAGAGTTGTGACCTTGAAAGCTCCTTCATAAGTAGATAACTACACGATAGAAAAGACGTACAAGTGAAAATGGGTTTAGTTTTACTGCAATTAGCATGCAGCAGAGCTGCCAAATAATGCCCAGATAATATACGCGTTAATTCGAATGCGTTTTGTAAACAAAGCAGCAATCCGTGGGCTATTAAGGACACTTCGAGATGCCTATCCAGTTTCTATACCATGGCAATGTAACTATCATATCTTAGCGTTCGCATACAGCACCTAGAGTTGTGACCTTGAACGCTCCTTCATAAGTAGATAACTCCAACACAATAGAAAAGACGTTCAAGAGAAAACGGTCTAAGTTTTACAGCAATTAGCATGCAGCAGAGCTGCCTAATAATGCCGAGATGATATACACCAAAATTCGAATGCGTTTTCTAGACAAAGCAGCAATCCGTGGGCTATTAAGGACACTTCGCCATGCCTATCCATTTTCTATACCATACCACTGTAACTACCATATCTTAGTGTTCGCATACAGCGCCTAGACTTGTGACCTTGAACGCTCCTTCATAAGTAGATAACTCCTACACGATAGAAAGGACGTTCAAGAGAAAACGGTCTAAGTTTTACTGCAATTAGTATACAGCAGAGCTTTCAAAAAGTGCTCAAATAATATACACGTTAATTCGAACGCGTTTTGTACGCAAAGTAGCAATCCGCGGGCTATATAAGGCACTTCGCGATGTCTATCCATGTTCTATATCATGCCATTGTAACTACCATATCTTAGCGTTCACATACAGCAAATAGAGTTGTGACCTTGAACGCTCCTTCATAAGTAGAAAACTCCTACACGATAGAAAAGACGTTCAAGAGAAAACGGTCTAAGTTTTACTGCAATTAGTATGCAGCAGAGCTTTCAAAAAGTGCCCAAATAATATACACGTTAATTCGAACGCGTTTTGTACGCAAAGTAGCAATCCGCGGGCTATATAAGGCACTTCGCGATGTCTATCCATGTTCTATATCATGCCATTGTAACTACCATATCTTAGCGTTCGCATACAGCAAATAGAGTTGTGACCTTGAACGCTCCTTCATAAGTAGATAACTCCTACACGATAGAAAAGACGTTCAAGGGAAAACGGTCTAAGTTTTACTACAATTAGTATGCAGCAGTGCTTTAAAAAAGTGCCCAAATAATATACACGTCAATTCGAACGCGTTTTGTACGCAAAGTAGCAATCAGCGGGCTAAATACCGCACTTCACGATGTCTATCCATGTTCTATACCATGCCATAGTAACTATCATATCTTAGTGTTCGCTTACAGCACCTAGAGTTGTGACCTTGAAAGCTCCTTCATAAGTAGATAACTACTACACGATAGAAAAGACGTACAAGTGAAAATGGATTTAGTTTTACTGCAATTACCATGCAGCAGAGCTTTCAAAAAGTGCCCAAATAATATACACGTCAATTCGAACGCGTTTTGTACATAAAGTAGCAATCCGCGGGCTATATAAGGCACTTCGCGATGTCTATCCATGTTCTATATCATGCCATTGTAATTACCATATCTTAGCGTTCGTATACAACACCTAGAGTTGTGACCTTGAAAGCTCCTTCATAAGTAGATAACTAGTACACGATAGAAAAGACGTACAAGTGAAAATGGATTTAGTTTTACTGCAATTAGCATGCAGCAGAGCTGCCAAATAATGCCCAGATAATATACGAGTTAATTCGAATGCGTTTTGTAAACAAAGCAGCAATCCGTGGGCTATTAAGGACACTTCGCGATGCCTATCCATTTTCTATACCATGCCATTGTAACTACCATATCTTAGTTTTCGCATACAGCGCCTAGAGTTGTGACCTTGAACGCTCCTTCATAAGTAGATAACTCCTACACGATAGAAAAGACGTTCAAGAGAAAACGCTCTAAGTTTTACTACAATTAGTATGCAGCAGAGCTTTAAAGAAGAGCCCAAATAATATACACGTTAATTCGAACGCGTTTTGTACGCAAAGGAGCAATCCGCGGGCTATATAAGGCATTTCGCGATGTCTATCCATATTCTATATCATGCCATTGTATCTACCATATCTTAGCGTTCGCATACAACACCTAGAGTTGTGACCTTGAACGCTCCTTCATAAGTAGATAACTCCTACACGATAGAAAAGACGTTCAAGGGAAAACGGTCTAAGTTTTACTACAATTAGTATGCAGCAGAACTTTAAAAAAGAGCAAAAATAATATATACGTGAATTGGAACGCGTTTTGTACCCAAAGTAGCAATCCGCGGGCTATATAAGGCACTTCGCGATGTCCGTCCATGTTCTATACCATGTCAATGTTACTATCATATCTTAGGGTTCGCAGAGAGCAATTAGAGCTGTGACCTTGAACGCTCCTTCATAAGTAGATAACACCTACACGATAGAAAAGACGTTCAAGAGAAAATGGTTTAAGTTTTACTACAATTAGTATGCAGCAGAGCGTTCAAAAAGTGCCCAAATAATATACACGTCAATTCGAACGCGTTTTGTACGCAAAGTAGCAATCCGCGGGCTATATAAGGCATTTCGCGATGTCTATCCATATTCTATATCATGCCATTGTAACTACCATATCTTAGCGTTCGTATACAACACCTAGAGTTGTGACCTTGAAAGCTCCTTCATAAGTAGATAACTAGTACACGATAGAAAAGACGTACAAGTGAAAATGGATTTAGTTTTACTGCAATTAGCATGCGGCAGAGCTGCCAAATAATGCCCAGATAATATACGCGTTAATTGGAATGCGTTTTGTAAACAAAGCAGCAATCCGTGGGATATTAAGGACACTTCGCGATGCCTATCCATTTTCTATACCATGCCATTGTAACTACCATATCTTAGTGTTCGCATATAGCGCCTAGAGTTGTGACCTTGAACGCTGCTTCATAAGTAGATAACTCCTACACGATAGAAAAGGCTTTCAAGGGAAAACGGTCTAAGTTTTACTACAATTAGTATGCAGCAGAACTTTAAAAAAGAGCAAAAATAATATATACGTGTATTCGAACGCGTTTTGTACGCAAAGTAGCAATCCGCGGGCTATATAAGGCACTTCGCGATGTCCGTCCATGTTCTATACCATGTCAATGTTACTATCATATCTTAGGGTTCGCATAGAGCAATTAGAGCTGTGACCTTGAACGCTCCTTCATAAGTAGATAACACCTACACGATAGAAAAGACGTTCAAGAGAAAATGGTTTAAGTTTTACTACAATTAGTATGCAGCAGAGCTTTAAAAAAGAGCAAAAATAATATATACGTGAATTAGAACGCGTTTTGTACGCAAAGTAGCAATCCGCGGGCTATCTAAAGCACTTCGCGATGTCCGTCCATGTTCTATACCATGTCAATGTTACTATCATATCTTAGGGTTCGCATAGAGCAATTAGAGCTGTGACCTTGAACGCTCCTTCATTAGTAGATAACACCTACACGATAGAAAAGACGTTCAAGAGAAAATGGTTTAAGTTTTACTACAATTAGTATGCAGCAGAGCTTTCAAAAAGTGCCCAAATAATATACACGTCAATTCGAACGCGTTTTGTACGCAAAGTAGCAATCCGCGGGCTATATAAAGCACTTCGCGATGTCCGTCCATGTTCTATACCATGTCAATGTTACTATCATATCTTAGGGTTCGCATAGAGCAATTAGAGCTGTGACCTTGAACGCTCCTTCATAAGTAGATAACTCCTACACGATAGAAAAGACGTTCAAGAGAAAACGGTCTAAGTTTTACTGCAATTAGTATGCGGCAGAGCTTTAAAAAAGTGCCCAAATAATACACACGTCAATTCGAACGCGTTTTGTACGCAAAGTAGCAATCCGCGGGCTATATAAGGCACTTCGCGATGTCTATCCATGTTCTATATCATGCCATTGTAACCACCATATCTTAGCGTTCGCATACAGCAAATAGAGTTGTGACCTTGAACGCTCCTTCATAAGTAGATAACTCCAACACAATGGAAAAGACGTTCAAGAGAAAACGGTCTAAGTTTTACAGCAATTAGCATGCAGCAGAGCTGCCTAATAATGCCGAGATGATATACGCAAAAATTCGAATGCGTTTTCTAAACAAAGCAGCAATCCGTGGGCTATTAAGGACACTTCGCGATGCCTATCCATTTTCTATACCATACCACTGTAACTACCATATCTTAGCGTTCGCATAAAGCACCTAGAGTTGTGACCTTGAAAGCTCCTTCATAAGTAGATAACTACTACACGATAGAAAAGACGTACAAGTGAAAATGGATTTAGTTTTACTGCAATTAGCATGCAGCAGAGCTGCCAAATAATGCCCAGATAATATACGCGTTAATTCGAATGCGTTTTGTAAACAAAGCAGCAATCCGTGGGATATTAAGGACACTTCGCGATGCCTATCCATTTTCTATACCATGCCATTGTAACTACCATATCTTAGTGTTCGCACACAGCACCTAGAGTTGTGACCTTGAACGCTCCTTCATAAGTAGATAACTCCTACACGATAGAAAAGACGTTCAAGAGAAAACGGTCTAAGTTTTACTGCAATTAGTATACAGCAGAGCTTTCAAAAAGTGCCCAAATAATATACACGTTAATTCGAACGCGTTTTGTACCCAAAGTAGCAATCGCGGGCTAAATAAGGCACTTCGCGATGTCTATCCATGTTCTATATTATGCCATTGTAACTACCATATCTTAGCGTTCGCATACAGCAAATAGAGTTGTGACCTTGAACGCTCCTTCATAAGTAGATAACTCCTACACGATAGAAAAGACGTTCAAGGGAAAACGGTCTAAGTTTTACTACAATTAGTATGCAGCAGAGCTTTAAAAAAGAGCAAAAATAATATATACGTGAATTCGAACGCGTTTTGTACGCAAAGTAGCAATCCGCGGGCTATATAAGGCACTTCGCGATGTCCGTCCATGTTCTATACCATGTCAATGTTACTATCATATCTTAGGGTTCGCATAGAGCAATTAGAGCTGTGACCTTGAACGCTCCTTCATAAGTAGATAACACCTACACGATAGAAAAGACGTTCAAGAGAAAATGGTTTAAGTTTTACTACAATTAGTATGCAGCAGAGCTTTAAAAAAGAGCAAAAATAATATATACGTGAATTAGAACGCGTTTTGTACGCAAAGTAGCAATCCGCGGGCTATCTAAAGCACTTCGCGATGTCCGTCCATGTTCTATACCATGTCAATGTTACTATCATATCTTAGGGTTCGCATAGAGCAATTAGAGCTGTGACCTTGAACGCTCCTTCATAAGTAGATAACTCCTACACGATAGAAAAGTCGTTCAAGAGAAAACGGTCTAAGTTTTACTGCAATTAGTATGCGGCAGAGCTTTAAAAAAGTGCCCAAATAATACACACGTCAATTCGAACGCGTTTTGTACGCAAAGTAGCAATCCGCGGGCTATATAAGGCACTTCGCGATGTCTATCCATGTTCTATACCATGCCAATGTATCTATCATATCTTAGCGTTCGCATAGAGCACCTAGAGTTGTGACCTTGAACGGTCCTTCATAAGTAGATAACACCTACACGATAGAAAAGACGTTCAAGAGAAAATGGTTTAAGTTTTACTACAATTGGTATGCAGCAGAGCTTTCAAAAAGTGCCCAAAAAATATACACGTTAATTCGAACGCGTTTTGTACGCAAAGTAGCAATCCGTGGGCTACATAAGGCACTTCGCGATGTCTATCCAGTTCCTATACCATGCCAATGTAACTACCATATCTTAGCGTTCGTATACTACACCTAGAGTTGTGACCTTGAAAGCTCCTTCATAAGTAGATAACTCCTACACGATAGAAAAGACGTTCAAGAGAAAACGGTCTAAGTTTTACTGCAATTAGTATGCAGCAGAGCTTTAAAAAAGTGCCCAAATAATATACACGTCAATTCGAACGCGTATTGTACATAAAGTAGCAATCCGCGGGCTATATAAGGCACTTCGCGATGTCTATCCATGATCTATATCATGCCATTGTAACCACCATATCTTAGCGTTCGCATACAGCAAATAGAGTTGTGACCTTGAACGCTCCTTCATAAGTAGATAACTCCAACACAATGGAAAAGACGTTCAAGAGAAAACGGTCTAAGTTTTATAGCAATTAGCATGCAGCAGAGCTGCCTAATAATGCCGAGATGATATACGCAAAAATTCGAATGCGTTTTCTAAACAAAGCAGCAATCCGTGGGCTATTAAGGACACTTCGCGATGCCTATCCATTTTCTATACCATACCACTGTAACTACCATATCTTAGCGTTCGCATAAAGCACCTACAGTTGTGACCTTGAAAGCTCCTTCATAAGTAGATAACTACTACACGATAGAAAAGACGTACAAGTGAAAATGGATTTAGTTTTACTGCAATTAGCATGCAGCAGAGCTGCCAAATAATGCCCAGATAATATACGAGTTAATTCGAATGCGTTTTCTAAACAAAGCAGCAATCCGTGGGCTATTAAGGACACTTCGCGATGCCTATCCATTTTCTATACCATACCACTATAACTACCATATCTTAGTGTTCGCATACAGCGCCTAGAGTTGTGACCTTGAACGCTCCTTCATAAGTAGATAACTCCTACACGATAGAAAAGACGTTGAAGAGAAAACGGTCTAAGTTTTACTGCAATTAGTATACAGCAGAGCTTTCAAAAAGTGCTCAAATAATATACACGTTAATTCGAACGCGTTTTGTACGCAAAGTAGCAATCCGCGGGCTATATAAGGCACTTCCCGATGTCTATCCATGTTCTATATCATGCCATTGTAACTACCATATCTTAGCGTTCACATACAGCAAATGGAGTTGTGACCTTGAACGCTCCTTCATAAGTAGATAACTACTACACGAAAGAAAAGACGTACAAGTGAAAATGGATTTAGTTTTACTGCAATTAGCATGCAGCAGAGCTGACAAATAATGCCCAGATAATATACGCGTTAATTCGAATGCGTTTTGTAAACAAAGCAGCAATCCGTGGGATATTAAGGACACTTCGCGATGCCTATCCATTTTCTATAACATGCCATTGTAACTACCATATCTTAGTGTTCGCATATAGCGCCTAGAGTTGTGACCTTGGACCCTGCTTCATAAGTAGATAACTCCTACACGATAGAAGAGACGTTCAAGAGAAAACGGTCTAAGTTTTACTGCAATTAGTATACAGCAGAGCTTTCTAAAAGTGCCCAAATAATATACACGTCAATTCTAACACGTTTTGTACGCAAAGTATCAATCCGCGGGCTATATAAGGCATTTCGAGATGTCTATCCATGTTCTATACCATGCCAATGTAACTATCATATCTTAGCGTTCGCATACACACCTAGAGTTGTGACCTTGAAAGCTCCTTCATAAGTAGATAACTACACGATAGAAAAGACGTACAAGTGAAAATGGATTTAGTTTTACTGCAATTAGCATGCAGCAGAGCTGCCAAATAATGCCCAGATAATATACGCGTTAATTCGAATGCGTTTTGTAAACAAAGCAGCAATCCGTGGGCTATTAAGGACACTTCGAGATGCCTATCCAGTTTCTATACCATGGCAATGTAACTATCATATCTTACCGTTCGCATACAGCACCTAGAGTTGTGACCTTGAACGCTCCTTCATAAGTAGATAACTCCAACACAATAGAAAAGACGTTCAAGAGAAAAAGGTCTAAGTTTTACAGCAATTAGCATGCAGCAGAGCTGCCTAATAATGCCCAGATGATATACACAAAAATTCGAATGCGTTTTCTAAACAAAGCAGCAATCCGTGGGCTATTAAGGACACTTCGCGATGCCTATCCATTTTCTATACAATACCACTATAACTACCATATCTTAGTGTTCGCATACAGCGCCTAGAGTTGTGACCTTGAACGCTCCTTCATAAGTAGATAACTCCTACACGATAGAAAAGACGTTGAAGAGAAAACGGTCTAAGTTTTACTGCAATTAGTATACAGCAGAGCTTTCAAAAAGTGCTCAAATAATATACACGTTAATTCGAACGCGTTTTGTACGCAAAGTAGCAATCCGCGGGCTATATAAGGCACTTCCCGATGTCTATCCATGTTCTATATCATGCCATTGTAACTACCATATCTTAGCGTTCACATACAGCAAATAGAGTTGTGACCTTGAACGCTCCTTCATAAGTAGATAACTCCTACATGATAGAAAAGACGTTCAAGGGAAAACGGTCTAAGTTTTACTACAATTAGTATGCAGCAGTGCTTTAAAAAAGAGCACAAATAATATATACGTTAATTCGAACGCGTTTTGTACGCAAAGTTGCAATCCGCGGGCTATATAAGGCACTTCGCGATGTCCATCCATGTTCTATACCATGTCAATGTTACTATCATATCTTATCGTTCGCATAGAGCACCTAGAGTTGTGACCTTGAAAGCTCCTTCATAAGTAGATAACTACTACACGATAGAAAAGACGTACAAGTGAAAATGGATTTAGTTTTACTGCAATTAGCATGCAGCAGAGCTTTCAAAAAGTGCCCAAATAATATACACGTCTATTCGAACGCGTTTTGTATGCAAAGTAGCAATCCGCGGTCTACATAAGGCACTTCGCGATGTCTATCCATTTTCTATACCATGCCAATGTAACCACCATATCTTAGTGTTCGCATATAGCGCCTAGAGTTGTGACCTTGGACGCTGCTTCATAAGTAGATAACTCCTACACGATAGAAAAGAAGTTCAAGAGAAAACGGTCTAAGTTTTACTGCAATTAGTATGCAGCAGAGCTTTCAAAAAGTGCCCAAATAATATACACGTTAATTCGAACGCGTTTTGTACGCAAAGTAGCAATCCGCGGGCTATATAAGGCACTTCGCGATGTCTATCCATGTTCTATATCATGCCATTGTAACTACCATATCTTAGCGTTCGCATACAGCAAATAGAGTTGTGACCTTGAACGCTCCTTCATAAGTAGATAACTCCTACACGATAGAAAAGACGTTCAAGGGAAAACGGTCTAAGTTTTACTACAATTAGTATGCAGCAGTGCTTTAAAAAAGTGCCCAAATAATATACACGTCAATTCGAACGCGTTTTGTACGCAAAGTAGCAATCAGCGGGCTAAATACCGCACTTCACGATGTCTATCCATGTTCTATACCATGCCATAGTAACTATCATATCTTAGTGTTCGCTTACAGCACCTAGAGTTGTGACCTTGAAAGCTCCTTCATAAGTAGATAACTACTACACGATAGAAAAGACGTACAAGTGAAAATGGATTTAGTTTTACTGCAATTAGCATGCAGCAGAGCTTTCAAAAAGTGCCCAAATAATATACACGTCAAAATCGAACGCGTTTTGTACATAAAGTAGCAATCCGCGGGCTATATAAGGCACTTCGCGATGTCTATCCATGTTCTATATGATGCCATTGTAATTACCATATCTTAGCGTTCGCATACAGCAAATAGAGTTGTGACCTTGAGCGCTCCTTCATAAGTAGAAAACTCCTACACGATAGAAAAGACGTTAAAAAAAAAACGGTCTAAGTTTTACTGCAATTAGTATGCAGCAGAGCTTTCAAAAAGTGTCCAAATAATATACACGTTAATTCGAACGCGTTTTGTACGCAAAGGAGCAATCCGCGGGCTATATAAGGCATTTCGCGATGTCTATCCATATTCTATATCATGCCATTGTAACTACCATATCTTAGCGTTCGTATACAACACCTAGAGTTGTGACCTTGAAAGCTCCTTCATAAGTAGATAACTAGTACACGATAGAAAAGACGTACAAGTGAAAATGGATTTAGTTTTACTGCAATTAGCATGCAGCAGAGCTGCCAAATAATGCCCAGATAATATACGAGTTAATTCGAATGCGTTTTGTAAACAAAGCAGCAATCCGTGGGCTATTAAGGACACTTCGCGATGCCTATCCATTTTCTATACCATGCCATTGTAACTACCATATCTTAGTTTTCGCATACAGCGCCTAGAGTTGTGACCTTGAACGCTCCTTCATAAGTAGATAACTCCTACACGATAGAAAAGACGTTCAAGAGAAAACGCTCTAAGTTTTACTACAATTAGTATGCAGCAGAGCTTTAAAGAAGAGCCCAAATAATATACACGTTAATTCGAACGCGTTTTGTACGCAAAGGAGCAATCCGCGGGCTATATAAGGCATTTCGCGATGTCTATCCATATTCTATATCATGCCATTGTATCTACCATATCTTAGCGTTCGCATACAACACCTAGAGTTGTGACCTTGAACGCTCCTTCATAAGTAGATAACTCCTACACGATAGAAAAGACGTTCAAGGGAAAACGGTCTAAGTTTTACTACAATTAGTATGCAGCAGAACTTTAAAAAAGAGCAAAAATAATATATACGTGAATTGGAACGCGTTTTGTACGCAAAGTAGCAATCCGCGGGCTATATAAGGCACTTCGCGATGTCCGTCCATGTTCTATACCATGTCAATGTTACTATCATATCTTAGGGTTCGCAGAGAGCAATTAGAGCTGTGACCTTGAACGCTCCTTCATAAGTAGATAACACCTACACGATAGAAAAGACGTTCAAGAGAAAATGGTTTAAGTTTTACTACAATTAGTATGCAGCAGAGCTTTCAAAAAGTGCCCAAATAATATACACGTCAATTCGAACGCGTTTTGTACGCAAAGTAGCAATCCGCGGTCTATATAAGGCACTTCGCGATGTCTATCCATGTTCTATACCATGCCAATGTAACTATCATATCTTAGCGTTCGCATAGAGCACCTAGAGTTGTGACCTTGAAAGCTCCTTCATAAGTAGATAACTACTACACGATAGAAAAGACGTACAAGTGAAAATGGATTTAGTTTTACTGCAATTAGCATGCGGCAGAGCTGCCAAATAATGCCCAGATAATATACGCGTTAATTGGAATGCGTTTTGTAAACAAAGCAGCAATCCGTGGGATATTAAGGACACTTCGCGATGCCTATCCATTTTCTATACCATGCCATTGTAACTACCATATCTTAGTGTTCGCATATAGCGCCTAGAGTTGTGACCTTGAACGCTGCTTCATAAGTAGATAACTCCTACACGATAGAAAAGGCTTTCAAGGGAAAACGGTCCAAGTTTTACTACAATTACTATGCAGCAGAGCTTTCAAAAAGTGCCCAAATAATATACATGTTAATTCGAACGCGTTTTGTACGCAAAGTAGCAATCCGCGGGCTATATAAGGCACTTCGCGATGTCTATCCATGTTCTATATCATGCCATTGTAACTACCATATCTTAGCGTTCGCATACAGCAAATAGAGTTGTGACCTTGAACGCTCCTTCATAAGTAGATAACTCCTACACGATAGAAAAGACGTTCAAGAGAAAACGGTCTAAGTTTTACTGCAATTAGTATGCAGCAGAGATTTCAAAAAGTGCCCAAATAATATACACGTCAATTCGAACGCGTTTTGTACGCAAAGCGGCAGTCCGCGGGCTATATAAGGCACTTCGCGATGTCTATCCATGTTCTATACCACGCCAATGTAATTATCATAACTTAGCGTTCGCATAGGGCACCTAGAGTTGTGACCTTGCACGCTGTTTCATAAGTAGATAACTACTACACGACAGAAAAGACGTACAAGTGAAAATGGATTTAGTTATACTGCAATTAGCACTCAGTAGAGCCCCCAAATAATGCCCAGATAATATACACGTTAATTCGAATGCGTTTTGTAAACAAAGCAGCAATCCGTGGGCTATTAAGGACACTACGCGATGTCTATCCATTTTCTATACCATGCCATTGTAACTACCATAACTTAGCGTTGGCATACAGCACCTAGAGTTGTGACCTTGAACGCTCCTTCATAAGTAGATAACTCCTACACGATAGAAAAGACGTTCAAGAGAAAACGGTCTAAGTTTTACTGCAATTAGTATGCAGCAGAGCTTTTAAAAAGTGCCCAAATAATATACACGTTAATTGGAACGCGTTTTGTACGCAAAGTAGCAATCCGCGGGCTATATAATGCACTTCGCGATGTCTATCCATGTTCTATATCATGCCATTGTATCTACCATATCTTAGCGTTCGCATACAATACCTAGAGTTGTGACCTTGAACGCTCCTTCATAAGTAGAAAACTCCTACACGATAGAAAAGACGTTCAAGAGAAAACGGTCTAAGTTTTACTGCAATTAGTATGCAGCAGAGCTTTCAAAAAGTGCCCAAGTAATATACACGTTAATTCGAACGCATTTTGTACGCAAAGGAGCAATCCGCGGGCCATATAAGGCATTTCGCGATGTCCATCCATATTCTATATCATGCCATTGTATCTACCATATCTTAGCGTTCGCATACAATACCTAGAGTTGTGACCTTGCACGCTCCTTCATAAGTAGCTAACTCCTACACGATAGAAAAGACGTTCAAGGGAAAACGGTCTAAGTTTTACTACAATTAGTATGCAGCAGAACTTTAAAAAAGAGCAAAAATAATATATACGTGTATTCGAACGCGTTTTGTACGCAAAGTAGCAATCCGCGGGCTATATAAGGCACTTCGCGATGTCCGTCCATGTTCTATACCATGTCAATGTTACTATCATATCTTAGGGTTCGCATAGAGCAATTAGAGCTGTGACCTTGAACGCTCCTTCATAAGTAGATAACACCTACACGATAGAAAAGACGTTCAAGAGAAAATGGTTTAAGTTTTACTACAATTAGTATGCAGCAGAGCTTTAAAAAAGAGCAAAAATAATATATACGTGAATTAGAACGCGTTTTGTACGCAAAGTAGCAATCCGCGGGCTATCTAAAGCACTTCGCGATGTCCGTCCATGTTCTATACCATGTCAATGTTACTATCATATCTTAGGGTTCGCATAGAGCAATTAGAGCTGTGACCTTGAACGCTCCTTCATTAGTAGATAACACCTACACGATAGAAAAGACGTTCAAGAGAAAATGGTTTAAGTTTTACTACAATTAGTATGCAGCAGAGCTTTCAAAAAGTGCCCAAATAATATACACGTCAATTCGAACGCGTTTTGTACGCAAAGTAGCAATCCGCGGGCTATATAAAGCACTTCGCGATGTCCGTCCATGTTCTATACCATGTCAATGTTACTATCATATCTTAGGGTTCGCATAGAGCAATTAGAGCTGTGACCTTGTACGCTCCTTCATAAGTAGATAACTCCTACACGATAGAAAAGACGTTCAAGAGAAAACGGTCTAAGTTTTACTGCAATTAGTATGCGGCAGAGCTTTAAAAAAGTGCCCAAATAATACACACGTCAATTCGAACGCGTTTTGTACGCAAAGTAGCAATCCGCGGGCTATATAAGGCACTTCGCGATGTCTATCCATGTTCTATACCATGCCAATGTATCTATCATATCTTAGCGTTCGCATAGAGCACCTAGAGTTGTGACCTTGAACGGTCCTTCATAAGTAGATAACACCTACACGATAGAAAAGACGTTCAAGAGAAAATGGTTTAAGTTTTACTACAATTGGTATGCAGCAGAGCTTTCAAAAAGTGCCCAAAAAATATACACGTTAATTCGAACGCGTTTTGTACGCAAAGTAGCAATCCGTGGGCTACATAAGGCACTTCGCGATGTCTATCCAGTTTCTATACCATGCCAATGTAACTACCATATCTTAGCGTTCGTATACTACACCTAGAGTTGTGACCTTGAAAGCTCCTTCATAAGTAGATAACTCCTACACGATAGAAAAGACGTTCAAGAGAAAACGGTCTAAGTTTTACTGCAATTAGTATGCAGCAGAGCTTTAAAAAAGTGCCCAAATAATATACACGTCAATTCGATCGCGTTTTGTACGCAAAGTAGCACTCCGCGGGCTATATAAGGCACTTCGCGATGTCTATCCATGTTCTACACCATGCCAATGTAACTATCATATCTTAGCGTTCGCATAGAGCACCTAGAGTTGTGACCTTGAACGGTCCTTCATAAGTAGATAACTCCTACACGATAGAAAAGACGTTCAAGAGAAAACGGTCTAAGTTTTACTGCAATTAGTATGCAGCAGAGCTTTCAAAAAGTGCCCAAATAATATACACGTTAATTCGAACGCGTTTTGTACGCAAAGTAGCAATCCGCGGGCTATATAAGGCACTTCGCGATGCCTATCCATTTTCTATACCATACCACTGTAACTACCATATCTTAGTGTTCGCATACAGCGCCTAGAGTTGTGACCTTGAACGCTCCTTCATAAGTAGATAACTCCTTCACGATAGAAAAGACGTTCAAGAGAAAACGGTCTAAGTTTTACTGCAATTAGTATACAGCAGAACCTTCAAAAAGTGCTCAAATAATATACACGTTAATTCGAACGCGTTTTGTACGCAAAGTAGCAATCCGCGGGCTATATAAGGCACTTCGCGATGTCTATCCATGTTCTATATCATGCCATTGTAACTACCATATCTTAGCGCTCGCATACAGCAAATAGAGTTGTGACCTTGAACGCTCCTTCATAAGTAGAAAACTCCTACACGATAGAAAAGACGTTCAAGAGAAAACGGTCTAAGTTTTACTGCAATTAGTATGCAGCAGAGATTTCAAAAAGTGCCCAAATAATATACACGTCAATTCGAACGCGTTTTGTACGCAAAGCGGCAGTCCGCGGGCTATATAAGGCACTTCGCGATGTCTATCCATGTTCTATACCACGCCAATGTAATTATCATAACTTAGCGTTCGCATAGGGCACCTAGAGTTGTGACCTTGCACGCTGTTTCATAAGTAGATAACTACTACACGACAGAAAAGACGTACAAGTGAAAATGGATTTAGTTTTACTGCAATTAGCACTCAGTAGAGCCCCCAAATAATGCCCAGATAATATACACGTTAATTCGAATGCGTTTTGTAAACAAAGCAGCAATCCGTGGGCTATTAAGGACACTACGCGATGTCTATCCATTTTCTATACCATGCCATTGTAACTACCATAACTTAGCGTTGGCATACAGCACCTAGAGTTGTGACCTTGAACGCTCCTTCATAAGTAGATAACTCCTACACGATAGAAAAGACGTTCAAGAGAAAACGGTCTAAGTTTTACTGCAATTAGTATGCAGCAGAGCTTTCAAAATGTGCCCAAATAATATACACGTTAATTGGAACGCGTTTTATACGCAAAGTAGCAATCCGCGGGCTATATAAGGCACTTCGCGATGTCCGTCCATGTTCTATACCATGTCAATGTTACTATCATATCTTAGGGTTCGCATAGAGCAATTAGAGCTGTGACCTTGAACGCTCCTTCATTAGTAGATAACACCTACACGATAGAAAAGACGTTCAAGAGAAAATGGTTTAAGTTTTACTACAATTAGTATGCAGCAGAGCTTTCAAAAAGTGCCCAAATAATATACACGTCAATTCGAACGCGTTTTGTACGCAAAGTAGCAATCCGCGGACTATATAAAGCACTTCGCGATGTCCGTCCATGTTCTATACCATGTCAATGTTACTATCATATCTTAGGGTTCGCATAGAGCAATTAGAGCTGTGACCTTGAACGCTCCTTCATAAGTAGATAACTCCTACACGATAGAAAAGACGTTCAAGAGAAAACGGTCTAAGTTTTACTGCAATTAGTACACAGCAGAACTTTCAAAAAGTGCTCAAATAATATACACGTTAATTCGAACGCGTTTTGTACGCAAAGTAGCAATCCGCGGGCTATATAAGGCACTTCGCGATGCCTATCCATTTTCTATACCATACCACTGTAACTACCATATCTTAGTGTTCGCATACAGCGCCTAGAGTTGTGACCTTGAACACTCCTTCATAAGTAGATAACTCCTTCACGATAGAAAAGACGTTCAAGAGAAAACGGTCTAAGTTTTACTGCAATTAGTATACAGCAGAACTTTCAAAAAGTGCTCAAATAATATACACGTTAATTCGAACGCGTTTTGTACGCAAAGTAGCAATCCGCGGGCTATATAAGGCACTTCGCGATGTCTATCCATGTTCTATATCATGCCATTGTAACTACCATATCTTAGCGCTCGCATACAGCAAATAGAGTTGTGACCTTGAACGCTCCTTCATAAGTAGAAAACTCCTACACGATAGAAAAGACGTTCAAGAGAAAACGGTCTAAATTTTACTGCAATTAGTATGCAGCAGAGCTTTCAAAAAGTGCCCAAATAATATACACGTTAATTCGAACGCGTTTTGTACGCAAAGTAGCAATCCGCGGGCTATATAAGGCATTTCGCGATGTCTATCCATTTTCAATATCATGCCATTGTAACTACCATATTTTAGCGTTCGCATACAACACCTAGAGTTGTGACCTTGAACGCTCCTTCATAAGTAGATAACTCCTACACGATAGAAAAGACGTTCAAGGGAAAACGGTCTAAGTTTTACTACAATTAGTATGCAGCAGTGCTTTAAAAAAGAGCACAAATAATATATACGTTAATTCGAACGCGTTTTGTACGCAAAGTTGCAATCCGCGGGCTAAATAAGGCACTTCGCGATGTCTATCCGTGTTCTATACCATGCCAATGTATCTATCATATCTTAGCGTTCGCATAGAGCACCTAGAGTTGTGACCTTGAACGGTCCTTCATAAGTAGATAACTCCTACACGATAGAAAAGACGTTCAAGAGAAAACGGTCTAAGTTTTACTGCAATTAGTATGCAGCAGAGCTTTCAAAAAGTGCCCAAATAATATACACGTTAATTGGAACGCGTTTTGTACGCAAAGTAGCAATCCGCGGGCAATATAAGGCACTTCGCGATGTCTATCCACTTCCTATACCATGCCAATGTAACTATCATATCTTAGCGTTCGCATACAGCACCTAGAGTTGTGACCTTGAACGCTCCTTCTTAAGTAGATAACTCCAACACGATAGAAAAGACGTTCAAGAGAAAACGGTCTAAGTTTTACAGCAATTAGCATTCAGCAGAGCTGCCTAATAATGCCGAGATGATATACACGAAAATTCGAATGCGTTTTGTAACCAAAGCAGCAATCCATGGGCTATTGAGGACACTTCGCGATGCCTTTCCATGTTCTACACTATGTCAATGTTACTATCATATCTTAGGGTTCGCATAGAGCACAAAGAGCTGTGACCTTGAACGCTCCTTCATTCGTAGATTACTGCTACACGATAGAAAAGACGTACAAGTGAAAATGGATTTAGATTTACTGCAATTAGCATGCAGCAGAGCTGCCAAATAATGCCCACATAATATACACGTTAATTCGAATGCGTTATGTAAACAAAGCAGCAATCCGTGGGCTATTAAGGAAACTACGCGATGCCTATCCATTTTCTATACAATGCCATTGTAACTACCATATCTTAGCGTTCGCATACAGCAAATAGAGTTGTGACCTTGAACGCTCCTTCATAAGTAGATAACTCCTACACGATGGAAAAGACGTTCAAGAGAAAATGGTTTAAGTTTTACTACAATTAGTATGCAGCAGAGCTTTCAAAAAGTGCCCAAATAATATACACGTTAATTCGAACGCGTTTTGTACGCAAAGTAGCAATCCGTGGGCTACATAAGGCACTTCGCGATATCTATCCAGTTTCTATACCATGCCAATGTAACTATCATATCTTAGCGTTCGCAAACAGTACAAAGAGTTGTGACCTTGACCGCTCCTTCATAAGTAGATAACTCCTACACGATAGAAAAGACGTTCAAGAGAAAACGGTCTAAGTTATACTACAATTAGTATGCAGCAGTGCTTTAAAAAAGAGCACAAATAATATATACGTTAATTCGAACGCGTTTTGTACGGAAAGTTGCAATCCGCGGGCTATATAAGGCACTTCGCGATGTCCATCCATGTTCTATATCATGTCAATGTTACTATCATATCTTATCGTTCGCATAGAGCACCTAGAGTTGTGACCCTGAAAGCTCCTTCATAAGTAGATAACTACTTCACGATAGAAAAGACGTACAAGTGAAAATGGATTTAGTTTTACTGCAATTAGCATGCAGCAGAGCTTTCAAAAAGTGCCCAAATAATATACACGTCAATTCGAACGCGTTTTGTACGCAAAGTAGCAATCCGCGGTCTACATAAGGCACTTCGCGATGTCTATCCATGTTCTATACCATGCCAATGTAACTATCATATCTTAGCGTTCGCATAAAGCACCTAGAGTTGTGACTTTGAAAGCTCCTTCATAAGTAGATAACTACTACACGAAAGAAAAGACGTACAAGTGAAAATGGATTTAGTTTTACTGCAATTAGCATGCAGCAGAGCTGACAAATAATGCCCAGATAATATACGCGTTAATTCGAATGCGTTTTGTAAACAAAGCAGCAATCCGTGGGATATTAAGGACACTTCGCGATGCCTATCCATTTTCTATAACATGCCATTGTAACTACCATATCTTAGTGTTCGCATATAGCGCCTAGAGTTGTGACCTTGGACGCTGCTTCATAAGTAGATAACTCCTACACGATAGAAAAGACGTTCAAGGGAAAACGCTCTAAGTTTTACTACAATTACTATGCAGCAGAGCTTTCAAAAAGAACCCAAATAATATAAACGTTAACTCGAACGCGTTTTGTACGCAAAGTAATAATCCGCGGGCTATATAAGGCACTTTGCGATGTCTATCCAGTTTCTATACCATGGCAATGTAACTATCATATCTTAGCGTTCGCATAGAGCACCTAGAGTTGTGACCTTGAACGCTCCTTCATAAGTAGATAACTCCTACACGATAGAAAAGACGTTCAAGAGAAAACGGTCTAAGTTTTACTGCAATTAGTATGCAGCAGAGCTTTAAAAAAGTGCCCAAATAATATACACGTCAATTCGAACGCGTTTTGTACGCAAAGTAGCAATCAGCGGGATAAATACCGCACTTCACGATGTCTATCCATGTTCTATACCATGCCATTGTAACTATCATATCTTAGTGTTCGCATACAGCGCCTAGAGTTCTGACCTTGAACGCTCCTTCATAAGTAGATAACTCCTACACGATAGAAAAGACGTTGAAGAGAAAACGGTCTAAGTTTTACTGCAATTAGTATACAGCAGAGCTTTCAAAAAGTGCTCAAATAATATACACGTTAATTCGAACGCGTTTTGTACGCAAAGTAGCAATCCGCGGGCTATATAAGGCATTTCGAGATGTCTATCCATGTTCTATACCATGCCAATGTAACTATCATATCTTAGCGTTCGCATACACACCTAGAGTTGTGACCTTGAAAGCTCCTTCATAAGTAGATAACTACACGATAGAAAAGACGTTCAAGAGAAAAAGGTCTAAGTTTTACAGCAATTAGCATGCAGCAGAGCTGCCTAATAATGCCCAGATGATATACACAAAAATTCGAATGCGTTTTCTAAACAAAGCAGCAATCCGTGGGCTATTAAGGACACTTCGCGATGCCTATCCATTTTCTATACAATACCACTATAACTACCATATCTTAGTGTTCGCATACAGCGCCTAGAGTTGTGACCTTGAACGCTCCTTCATAAGTAGATAACTCCTACACGATAGAAAAGACGTTGAAGAGAAAACGGTCTAAGTTTTACTGCAATTAGTATACAGCAGAGCTTTCAAAAAGTGCTCAAATAATATACACGTTAATTCGAACGCGTTTTGTACGCAAAGTTGCAATCCGCGGGCTATATAAGGCACTTCGCGATGTCCATCCATGTTCTATACCATGTCAATGTTACTATCATATCTTATCGTTCGCATAGAGCACCTAGAGTTGTGACCTTGAAAGCTCCTTCATAAGTAGATAACTACTACACGATAGAAAAGACGTACAAGTGAAAATGGATTTAGTTTTACTGCAATTAGCATGCAGCAGAGCTTTCAAAAAGTGCCCAAATAATATACACGTCTATTCGAACGCGTTTTGTATGCAAAGTAGCAATCCGCGGTCTACATAAGGCACTTCGCGATGTCTATCCATTTTCTATACCATGCCAATGTAACCACCATATCTTAGTGTTCGCATATAGCGCCTAGAGTTGTGACCTTGGACGCTGCTTCATAAGTAGATAACTCCTACACGATAGAAAAGGCTTTCAAGGGAAAGCGGTCTAAGTTTTACTACAATTACTATGCAGCAGAGCTTTCAAAAAGTGCCCAAATAATATACACGTCAATTCGAACGCGTTTTGTACGCAAGGCGGCAGTCCGCGGGCTACATAAGGCACTTCGCGATGTCTATCCATGTTCTATACCACGCCAATGTAACTATCATAACTTAGCGTTCGCATAGGGCACCTAGAGTTGTGACCTTGCACGCTGCTTCATAAGTAGATAACTACTACACGACAGAAAAGACGTACAAGTGAAAATGGATTTAGATTTACTGCAATTAGCATTCAGCAGAGCCGCCAAATAATGCCCAGATAATATACACGTTAATTCGAATGCGTATTGTAAACAAAGCAGCAATCCGTGGGCTATTAAAGACACTTCGCGATGTCTATCCATTTTCTATACCATGCCATTGTAACTACCATATCTTAGTGTTCGCACACAGCACCTAGAGTTGTGACCTTGAACGCTCCTTCATAAGTAGATAAACTCCTACACGATAGAAAAGACGTTCAAGAGAAAACGGTCTAAGTTTTACTGCAATTAGTATACAGCAGAGATTTCAAAAAGTGCCCAAATAATATACACGTTAATTCGAACGCGTTTTGTACGCAAAGTAGCAATCCGCGGGCCATATAATGCACTTCGCGATGTCTATCCATGTTCTATATCATGCCATTGTATCTACCATATCTTAGCGTTCGCATACAATACCTAGAGTTGTGACCTTGAACGCTCCTTCATAGGTAGATAACTCCTACACGATAGAAAAGACGTTCAAGGGAAAATGGTTTAAGTTTTACTACAATTAGTATGCAGCAGAGTTTTAAAAAAGAGCAAAAATAATATATACGTGAATTCGAACGCGTTTTGTACGCAAAGTAGCAATCCGCGGGCTATATAAGGTACTTCGCGATGTCCGTCCATGTTCTATACCATGTCAATGTTACTATCATATCTTAGGGTTCGCATAGAGCAATTAGAGCTGTGACCTTGAACGCTCCTTCATAAGTAGATAACACCTACACGATAGAAAAGACGTTCAAGAGAAAATGGTTTAAGTTTTACTACAATTAGTATGCAGCAGAGCTTTCAACAAAAGCCCAAAAAATATACACGTTAATTCGAACGCGTTTTGTACGCAAAGTAGCAATCCGTGGGCTACATAAGGCACTTCGCGATGTCTATCCAGTTTCTATACCATGCCAATGTAACTATCATATCTTAGCGTTCGCAAACAGTACATAGAGTTGTGACCTTGACCGCTCCTTTATAAGTAGATAACTCCTACACCATAGAAAAGACGTTCAAGAGAAAACGGTCTAAGTTTTACTACAATTACTATGCAGCAGAGCTTTCAAAAAGTGCCCAAATAATATACACGTTAATTCGAACGCATTTTGTACGCAAAGTAGCAATCCGCGGGCTATATAAGGTACTTCGCGATGTCTATCCATGTTCTATATCATGCCATTGTAACTACCATATCTTAGCGTTCGCATACAGCAAATAGAGTTGTGACCTTGAACGCTCCTTCATAAGTAGATAACTCCTAGACGATGGAAAAGACGTTCAAGAGAAAACGGTCTGTTTTACTGCAATTAGTATGCAGCAGAGCTTTAAAAAAGTGCCCAAATAATATACACGTCAATTCGAACGCGTTTTGTACGCAAAATAGCAATCCGCGGGCAATATGAGTCACTTCGCGATGTCTATCCACTTCCTATACCATGCCCATGTAACTATCATATCTTAGCGTTCGCATACAGCACCTTGAGTTGTGACCTTGAACGCTCCTTCTTAAGTAGATAACTCCAACACGATAGAAAAGACGTTCAAAAGAAAACGGTCTAAGTTTTACAGCAATTAGCATTCAGCAGAGCTGCCTAATAATGCCGAGATGATATACACGAAAATTCGAATGCGTTTTGTAAACAAAGCAGCAATCCATGGGCTATTGAGGACACTTCGCGATGCCTTTCCATGTTCTACACTATGTCAATGTTACTATCATATCTTAGGGTTCGCATAGAGCACAAAGAGCTGTGACCTTGAACGCTCCTTCATTCGTAGATTACTGCTACACGATAGAAAAGACGTACAAGTGAAAATGGATTTAGATTTACTGCAATTAGCATGCAGCAGAGCTGCCAAATAATGCCCACATAATATACACGTTAATTCGAATGCGTTATGTAAACAAAGCAGCAATCCGTGGGCTATTAAGGACACTTCGCGATGCCTATCACTTTTCTATACAATGCCATTGTAACTACCATATCTTAGCGTTTGCATTCGGCACCTAGAGTTGTGACCTTGAACGCTCCTTCATAAGTAGATAACTCCTACACGATAGAAAAGACGTTCAAGAGAAAACGGTCTAAGTTTTACTGCAATTAGTATGCAGCAGAGCTTTCTAAAAGTGACCAAATAATATACACGTCAATTCGAACACGTTTTGTACGCAAAGTAGCAATCCGCAGGCTATATAAGGCACTTTGCGTTGTCTATCCATGTTCTATACAATGCCAATGTAACTATCATATCTTAGCGTTCGCATCTCCACCTAGAGTTGTGACCTTGAACGCTCCTTCATAAGTAGATATCTACTACACCATAGAAAAGACGTACAAGTGAAAATGGATTTAGTTTTACTGCAATTAGCATTTAGCATAGCTGCCAAATAATGCCCAGATAATATACACGTTAATTCGAATGCGATTTGTAAACAAAGCAGCAATCCGTGGGCTATTAAGGACGCTACGCGATGCCTATCCATTTTCTATACCATGCCATTGTAACTACCATATCTTAGCGTTTGTACACGGCACCTAGAGTTGTGACCTTGAACGCTCCTTCATAAGTAGATAACTCCTACACGATAGAAAAGACGTTCAAGAGAAAACGGTCTAAGTTTTACTGCAATTAGTATAAAGCAGAGCTTTCAAAAAGTGCCCTAATAATATACACGTTAATTCGAACGCGTATTGTACATAAAGTAGCAATCCGCGGGCTATATAAGGCACTTCGCGATGTCTATCCATGTTCTATATCATGCCATTGTAACTACCATATCTTAGCGTTCGCATACAGCAAATAGAGTTGTGACCTTGAACGCTCCTTCATAAGTAGAAAACTCCTACACGAAAGAAAAGACGTTCAAGAGAAAACGGTCTAAGTTTTACTGCAATTAGTATGCAGCAGAGCTTTCAAAAAGTGCCCAAATAATATACACGTTAATTCGAACGCGTTTTGTACGCAAAGTAGCAATCCGCAGGCTATATAAGGCATTTCGCGATGTCTATCCATATTCAATATCATGCCATTGTAACTACCATATCTTAGCGTTCGCATACAACACCTAGAGTTGTGACCTTGAACGCTCCTTCATAAGTAGATAACTCCTACACGATAGAAAAGACGTTCAAGGGAAAACGGTCTAAGTTTTACTACAATTAGTATGCAGCACTGCTTTAAAAAAGAGCACAAATAATATATACGTTAATTCGAACGAATTTTGTACGCAAAGTTGCAATCCGCGGGCTATATAAGGCACTTCGCGATGTCCATCCATGTTCTATACCATGTCAATGTTACTATCATATCTTATCGTTCGCATACAGCACCTAGAGTTGTGACCTTGAAAGCTCCTTCATAAGTAGATAACTACTACACGATAGAAAAGACGTACAAGTGAAAATGGATTTAGTTTTACTGCAATTAGCATGCAGCAGAGCTTTCAAAAAGTGCCCAAATAATATACACGTCAATTCGAACGCGTTTTGTACATAAAGTAGCAATCCGCGGGCTATATAAGGCACTTCGCGATGTCTATCCATGTTCTATATCATGCCATTGTAATTACCATATCTTAGCGTTCGCATACAGCAAATAGAGTTGTGACCTTGAGCGCTCCTTCATAAGTAGAAAACTCCTACACGATAGAAAAGACGTTCAAAAAAAAACGGTCTAAGTTTTACAACAATTAGTATGCAGCAGAGCTTTAAAAAAGAGCAAAAATAATATATACGTGTATTCGAACGCGTTTTGTACGCAAAGTAGCAATCCGCGGGCTATATAAGGCACTTCGCGATGTCCGTCCATGTTCTATACCATGTCAATGTGACTATCATATCTTAAGGTTCGCATAGAGCAATTAGAGCTGTGACCTTGAACCCTCCTTCATAAGTAGATAACACCTACACGATAGAAAAGACGTTCAAGCGAAAATGGTTTAAGTTTTACTACAATTAGTATGCAGCAGAGCTTTCAAAAAGTGCCCAAATAATATACACGTTAATTCGATCGCGTTTTGTACGCAATGCAGCAGTCCGCGGGCTATATAAGGCACTTCGCGATGTCTATGCATGTTCTATACCACGCCAATGTAACTATCATAACTTAGCGTTCGCATAGGGCACCTAGAGTTGTGACCTTGCACGCTGCTTCATAAGTAGGTAACTACTACACGACAGAAAAGACGTACAAGTGAAAATGGATTTAGTTTTACTGCAATTAGCATTAAGCAGAGCCCCCAAATAATGCCCAGATAATATACACGTTAATTCGAATGCGTTTTGTAAACAAAGCAGCAATCCGTGGGCTATTAAGGACACTACGCGATGTCTATCCATTTTCTATACAATGCCATTGTAACTACCATATCTTAGCGTTTGCATTCGGCACCTAGAGTTGTGACCTTGAACGCTCCTTCATAAGTAGATAACTCCTACACGATAGAAAAGACGTTCAAGAGAAAACGGTCTAAGTTTTACTGCAATTAGTATACAGCAGAGCTTTCAAAAAGTGCCCAAATAATATACACGTTAATTCGAACGCGTTTTGTACGCAAAGTAGCAATCCGCGGGCCATATAAGGCAATTCGCGATGTCTATCCATGTTCTATATCATGCCATTGTAACTACCATATCTTAGCGTTCGCATACAGCAAATAGAGTTGTGACCTTGAACGCTCCTTCATAAGTAGATAACTACTACACGATAGAAAAGACGTACAAGTAAAAATGGATTTAGTTTTACTGCAATTAGCATTCAGCAGAGCCGCCAAATAATGCCCAGATAAAATACACGTTAATTCGAATGCGTATTGTAAACAAAGCAGCAATCCGTGGGCTATTAAGGACACTTCGCGATGCCTATCCATTTTATATACCATGCCATTGTAACTACCATATCTTAGTGTTCGCACACAGCACCTAGAGTTGTGACCTTGAACGCTCCTTCATAAGTAGATAACTCCTACACGATAGAAAAGACGTTCAAGAGAAAACGGTCTAAGTTTTACTGCAATTAGTATACAGCAGAGCTTTCAAAAAGTGCCCAAATAATATACACGTTAATTCGAACGCGTTTTGTACGCAAAGTAGCAATCCGCGGGCTATATAAGGCACTTCGCGATGTCTATCCATGTTCTATATCATGCCATTGTAACTACCATATCTTAGCGTTCGCATACAGCAAATAGAGTTGTGACCTTGAACGCTCCTTCATAAGTAGAAAACTCCTACACGATAGAAAAGACGTTCAAGAGAAAACGGTATAAGTTTTACTGCAATTAGTATGCAGCAAAGCTTTCAAAAAGTGCCCAAATAATATACACGTTAATTCGAACGCGTTTTGTACGCAAAGTAGCAATCCGCAGGCTATATAAGGCACTTTGCGTTGTCTATCCATGTTCTATACCATGCCAATGTAACTATCATATCTTATCGTTCGCATCTCCACCTAGAGTTGTGACCTTGAACGCTCCTTCATAAGTAGATATCTACTACACCATAGAAAAGACGTACAAGTGAAAATGGACTTAGATTTACTGCAATTAGCATTTAGCAGAGCTGCCAAATAATGCCCAGATAATATACACGTTAATTCGAATGCGTTTTGTAAACAAAGCAGCAATCCGTGGGCTATTAAGGACGCTACGCGATGCCTATCCATTTTCTATACCATGCCATTGTAACTACCATATCTTAGCGTTTACACACGGCACCTAGAGTTGTGACCTTGAACGCTCCTTCATAAGTAGATAACTCCTACACGATAGAAAAGACGTTCAAGAGAAAACGGTCGAAGTTTTACTGCAATTATTATGCAGCAGAACTTTCAGAAAATGCCCAAATAATATACACGTTAATTCGAATGCGTAATGTACATAAAGTAGCAATCCGCGGGCTATATAAGGCACTTCGCGATGTCTATCCATGTTCTATATCATGCCATTGTAATTACCATATCTTAGCGTTCGCATACAGCAAATAGAGTTGTGACCTTGAACGCTCCTTCATAAGTAGAAAACTCCTACACGATAGAAAAGACGTTCAAAAGAAAACGGTCTAAGTTTTACTGCAATTAGTATGCAGCAGAGCTTTCAAAAAGAGTCCAAATAATATACACGTTAATTCGAACGCGTTTTGTACGCAATGGAGCAATCCGCGGGCTATATAAGGCATTTCGCGATGTCTATCCATATTCTATATCATGCCATTGTAACTACCATATCTTAGCGTTTGTATACAACACCTAGAGTTGTGACCTTGAAAGCTCCTTCATAAGTAGATAACTCCTACACGATAGAAAAGACGTTCAAGGGAAAACGGTCTAAGTTTTACTACAATTAGTATGCAGCAGAGCTTTAAAAAAGAGCAAAAATAATATATACGTGAATTCGAATGCGTTTTGTAAGCAAAGTAGCAATCCGCGGTCTATATAAGGCACTTCGCGATGTCTATCCATGTTCTATACCATGCCAATGTATCTATCATATCTTAGCGTTCGCATAGAGCACCTAGAGTTGTGACCTTGAACGGTCCTTCATAAGTAGATAACTCCTACACGATAGAAAAGACGTTCAAGAGAAAACGGTCTAAGTTTTACAGCAATTCGCATGCAGCAGAGCTGCCTAATAATGCCGAGATGATATACACAAAAATTCGAATGCGTTTTCTAAACAAAGCAGCAATCCGTGGGCTATAAAGGACACTTCGCGATGCCTATCCATTTTCTATACCATACCACTGTAACTACCATATCTTAGTGTTCGCATACAGCGCCTAGAGTTGTGACCTTGAACGTTCCTTCATAAGTAGATAACTCCTACACGATAGAAAAGACGTTCAAGAGAAAACGGTCTAAGTTTTACTGCAATTAGTATACAGCAGAGCTTTCAAAAAGTGCTTAAATAATATACACGTTAATTCGAACGCGTTTTGTACGCAAAGTAGCAATCCGCGGGCTATATAGGGCACTTCGCGATGTCTATCCATGTTCTATATCATACCATTGTAACTTCCATATTTTAGCGTTCGCATACAGCAAATAGAGTTGTGACCTTGAACGCTCCTTCATAAGTAGAAAACTCCTACACGATAGAAAAGACGTTCAAGAGAAAACGGTCTAAGTTTTACTGCAATTAGTATGCAGCAGAGCTTTCAAAAAGTGCCCAAATAATATACACGTTAATTCGAACGCGTTTTGTACGCAAAGGAGCAATCCGCGGGCTATATAAGGCATTTCGCGATGTCTATCCATATTCTATATCATGCCATTGTATCTACCATATCTTAGCGTTCGCATACAATACCTAGAGTTGTGACCTTGAACGCTCCTTCATAAGTAGATAACTCCTACACGATAGAAAAGACGTTCAAGGGAAAACGGTCTAAGTTTTACTACAATTAGTATGCAGCAGAGCTTTAAAAAAGAGCAAAAATAATATATACGTGAATTCGAATGCGTTTTGTACGCAAAGTAGCAATCCGCGGGCTATATAAGGCACTTCGCGTTGTCCGTCCATGTTCTATACCATTTCAATGTTACTATCATATCTTAGGGTTCGCACTGAGCAATTAGAGTTGTGACCTTGAACGCTCCTTCATAAGTAGAAAACTCCTACACGATAGAAAAGACGTTCAAGAGAAAACGGTCTAAGTTTTACTGCAATTAGTATGCAGCAGAGCTTTCAAAAAGTGCCCAAATAATATACACGTTAATTCGAACGCGTTTTGTACGCAAAGGAGCAATCCGCGGGCTATATAAGGCATTTCGCGATGTCTATCCATATTCTATATCATGCCATTGTATCTACCATATCTTAGCGTTCGCATACAACACCTAGAGTTGTGACCTTGAACGCTCCTTCATAAGTAGATAACTCCTACACGATAGAAAAGACGTTCAAGGGAAAACGGTCTAAGTTTTACTACAATTAGTATGCAGCAGAACTTTAAAAAAGAGCAAAAATAATATATACGTGAATTGGAACGCGTTTTGTACGCAAAGTAGCAATCCGCGGGCTATATAAGGCACTTCGCGATGTCCGTCCATGTTCTATACCATGTCAATGTTACTATCATATCTTAGGGTTCGCAGAGAGCAATTAGAGCTGTGACCTTGAACGCTCCTTCATAAGTAGATAACACCTACACGATAGAAAAGACGTTCAAGAGAAAATGGTTTAAGTTTTACTACAATTAGTATGCAGCAGAGCTTTCAAAAAGTGCCCAAATAATATACACGTCAATTCGAACGCGTTTTGTACGCAAAGTAGCAATCCGCGGTCTATATAAGGCACTTCGCGATGTCTATCCATGTTCTATACCATGCCAATGTAACTATCATATCTTAGCGTTCGCATAGAGCACCTAGAGTTGTGACCTTGAAAGCTCCTTCATAAGTAGATAACTACTACACGATAGAAAAGACGTACAAGTGAAAATGGATTTAGTTTTAATGCAATTAGCATGCGGCAGAGCTGCCAAATAATGCCCAGATAATATACGCGTTAATTGGAATGCGTTTTGTAAACAAAGCAGCAATCCGTGGGATATTAAGGACACTTCGCGATGCCTATCCATTTTCTATACCATGCCATTGTAACTACCATATCTTAGTGTTCGCATATAGCGCCTAGAGTTGTGACCTTGAACGCTGCTTCATAAGTAGATAACTCCTACACGATAGAAAAGGCTTTCAAGGGAAAACGGTCCAAGTTTTACTACAATTACTATGCAGCAGAGCTTTCAAAAAGTGCCCAAATAATATACATGTTAATTCGAACGCGTTTTGTACGCAAAGTAGCAATCCGCGGGCTATATAAGGCACTTCGCGATGTCTATCCATGTTCTATATCATGCCATTGTAACTACCATATCTTAGCGTTCGCATACAGCAAATAGAGTTGTGACCTTGAACGCTCCTTCATAAGTAGATAACTCCTACACGATAGAAAAGACGTTCAAGAGAAAACGGTCTAAGTTTTACTGCAATTAGTACACAGCAGAACTTTCAAAAAGTGCTCAAATAATATACACGTTAATTCGAACGCGTTTTGTACGCAAAGTAGCAATCCGCGGGCTATATAAGGCACTTCGCGATGCCTATCCATTTTCTATACCATACCACTGTAACTACCATATCTTAGTGTTCGCATACAGCGCCTAGAGTTGTGACCTTGAACACTCCTTCATAAGTAGATAACTCCTTCACGATAGAAAAGACGTTCAAGAGAAAACGGTCTAAGTTTTACTGCAATTAGTATACAGCAGAACTTTCAAAAAGTGCTCAAATAATATACACGTTAATTCGAACGCGTTTTGTACGCAAAGTAGCAATCCGCGGGCTATATAAGGCACTTCGCGATGTCTATCCATGTTCTATATCATGCCATTGTAACTACCATATCTTAGCGCTCGCATACAGCAAATAGAGTTGTGACCTTGAACGCTCCTTCATAAGTAGAAAACTCCTACACGATAGAAAAGACGTTCAAGAGAAAACGGTCTAAATTTTACTGCAATTAGTATGCAGCAGAGCTTTCAAAAAGTGCCCAAATAATATACACGTTAATTCGAACGCGTTTTGTACGCAAAGTAGCAATCCGCGGGCTATATAAGGCATTTCGC
Organism: Tetropium fuscum; assembly: GCA_964058915.1. NCBI lineage: Eukaryota > Metazoa > Arthropoda > Insecta > Coleoptera > Cerambycidae > Tetropium > Tetropium fuscum. The sequence goes on along the minus strand of CAXKVY010005496.1, from coordinate 9,692 downwards.
GATGTCTATCCATTTTCAATATCATGCCATTGTAACTACCATATTTTAGCGTTCGCATACAACACCTAGAGTTGTGACCTTGAACGCTCCTTCATAAGTAGATAACTCCTACACGATAGAAAAGACGTTCAAGGGAAAACGGTCTAAGTTTTACTACAATTAGTATGCAGCAGTGCTTTAAAAAAGAGCACAAATAATATATACGTTAATTCGAACGCGTTTTGTACGCAAAGTTGCAATCCGCGGGCTAAATAAGGCACTTCGCGATGTCTATCCGTGTTCTATACCATGCCAATGTATCTATCATATCTTAGCGTTCGCATAGAGCACCTAGAGTTGTGACCTTGAACGGTCCTTCATAAGTAGATAACTCCTACACGATAGAAAAGACGTTCAAGAGAAAACGGTCTAAGTTTTACTGCAATTAGTATGCAGCAGAGCTTTCAAAAAGTGCCCAAATAATATACACGTTAATTGGAACGCGTTTTGTACGCAAAGTAGCAATCCGCGGGCAATATAAGGCACTTCGCGATGTCTATCCACTTCCTATACCATGCCAATGTAACTATCATATCTTAGCGTTCGCATACAGCACCTAGAGTTGTGACCTTGAACGCTCCTTCTTAAGTAGATAACTCCAACACGATAGAAAAGACGTTCAAGAGAAAACGGTCTAAGTTTTACAGCAATTAGCATTCAGCAGAGCTGCCTAATAATGCCGAGATGATATACACGAAAATTCGAATGCGTTTTGTAACCAAAGCAGCAATCCATGGGCTATTGAGGACACTTCGCGATGCCTTTCCATGTTCTACACTATGTCAATGTTACTATCATATCTTAGGGTTCGCATAGAGCACAAAGAGCTGTGACCTTGAACGCTCCTTCATTCGTAGATTACTGCTACACGATAGAAAAGACGTACAAGTGAAAATGGATTTAGATTTTCTGCAATTAGCATGCAGCAGAGCTGCCAAATAATGCCCACATAATATACACGTTAATTCGAATGCGTTATGTAAACAAAGCAGCAATCCGTGGGCTATTAAGGAAACTACGCGATGCCTATCCATTTTCTATACAATGCCATTGTAACTACCATATCTTAGCGTTCGCATACAGCAAATAGAGTTGTGACCTTGAACGCTCCTTCATAAGTAGATAACTCCTACACGATGGAAAAGACGTTCAAGAGAAAATGGTTTAAGTTTTACTACAATTAGTATGCAGCAGAGCTTTCAAAAAGTGCCCAAATAATATACACGTTAATTCGAACGCGTTTTGTACGCAAAGTAGCAATCCGTGGGCTACATAAGGCACTTCGCGATATCTATCCAGTTTCTATACCATGCCAATGTAACTATCATATCTTAGCGTTCGCAAACAGTACAAAGAGTTGTGACCTTGACCGCTCCTTCATAAGTAGATAACTCCTACACGATAGAAAAGACGTTCAAGAGAAAACGGTCTAAGTTATACTACAATTAGTATGCAGCAGTGCTTTAAAAAAGAGCACAAATAATATATACGTTAATTCGAACGCGTTTTGTACGGAAAGTTGCAATCCGCGGGCTATATAAGGCACTTCGCGATGTCCATCCATGTTCTATATCATGTCAATGTTACTATCATATCTTATCGTTCGTATAGAGCACCTAGAGTTGTGACCCTGAAAGCTCCTTCATAAGTAGATAACTACTTCACGATAGAAAAGACGTACAAGTGAAAATGGATTTAGTTTTACTGCAATTAGCATGCAGCAGAGCTTTCAAAAAGTGCCCAAATAATATACACGTCAATTCGAACGCGTTTTGTACGCAAAGTAGCAATCCGCGGTCTACATAAGGCACTTCGCGATGTCTATCCATGTTCTATACCATGCCAATGTAACTATCATATCTTAGCGTTCGCATAAAGCACCTAGAGTTGTGACTTTGAAAGCTCCTTCATAAGTAGATAACTACTACACGAAAGAAAAGACGTACAAGTGAAAATGGATTTAGTTTTACTGCAATTAGCATGCAGCAGAGCTGACAAATAATGCCCAGATAATATACGCGTTAATTCGAATGCGTTTTGTAAACAAAGCAGCAATCCGTGGGATATTAACGAATTATTATAGATAACACCTACACGATAGAAAAGACGTTCAAGAGAAAATGGTTTAAGTTTTACTACAATTGGTATGCAGCAGAGCTTTCAAAAAGTGCCCAAAAAATATACACGTTAATTCGAACGCGTTTTGTACGCAAAGTAGCAATCCGTGGGCTACATAAGGCACTTCGCGATGTCTATCCAGTTTCTATACCATGCCAATGTAACTACCATATCTTAGCGTTCGTATACTACACCTAGAGTTGTGACCTTGAAAGCTCCTTCATAAGTAGATAACTCCTACACGATAGAAAAGACGTTCAAGAGAAAACGGTCTAAGTTTTACTGCAATTAGTATGCAGCAGAGCTTTAAAAAAGTGCCCAAATAATATACACGTCAATTCGATCGCGTTTTGTACGCAAAGTAGCACTCCGCGGGCTATATAAGGCACTTCGCGATGTCTATCCATGTTCTACACCATGCCAATGTAACTATCATATCTTAGCGTTCGCATAGAGCACCTAGAGTTGTGACCTTGAACGGTCCTTCATAAGTAGATAACTCCTACACGATAGAAAAGACGTTCAAGAGAAAACGGTCTAAGTTTTACTGCAATTAGTATGCAGCAGAGCTTTCAAAAAGTGCCCAAATAATATACACGTTAATTCGAACGCGTTTTGTACGCAAAGTAGCAATCCGCGGGCTATATAAGGCACTTCGCGATGCCTATCCATTTTCTATACCATACCACTGTAACTACCATATCTTAGTGTTCGCATACAGCGCCTAGAGTTGTGACCTTGAACGCTCCTTCATAAGTAGATAACTCCTTCACGATAGAAAAGACGTTCAAGAGAAAACGGTCTAAGTTTTACTGCAATTAGTATACAGCAGAACCTTCAAAAAGTGCTCAAATAATATACACGTTAATTCGAACGCGTTTTGTACGCAAAGTAGCAATCCGCGGGCTATATAAGGCACTTCGCGATGTCTATCCATGTTCTATATCATGCCATTGTAACTACCATATCTTAGCGCTCGCATACAGCAAATAGAGTTGTGACCTTGAACGCTCCTTCATAAGTAGAAAACTCCTACACGATAGAAAAGACGTTCAAGAGAAAACGGTCTAAGTTTTACTGCAATTAGTATGCAGCAGAGATTTCAAAAAGTGCCCAAATAATATACACGTCAATTCGAACGCGTTTTGTACGCAAAGCGGCAGTCCGCGGGCTATATAAGGCACTTCGCGATGTCTATCCATGTTCTATACCACGCCAATGTAATTATCATAACTTAGCGTTCGCATAGGGCACCTAGAGTTGTGACCTTGCACGCTGTTTCATAAGTAGATAACTACTACACGACAGAAAAGACGTACAAGTGAAAATGGATTTAGTTTTACTGCAATTAGCACTCAGTAGAGCCCCCAAATAATGCCCAGATAATATACACGTTAATTCGAATGCGTTTTGTAAACAAAGCAGCAATCCGTGGGCTATTAAGGACACTACGCGATGTCTATCCATTTTCTATACCATGCCATTGTAACTACCATAACTTAGCGTTGGCATACAGCACCTAGAGTTGTGACCTTGAACGCTCCTTCATAAGTAGATAACTCCTACACGATAGAAAAGACGTTCAAGAGAAAACGGTCTAAGTTTTACTGCAATTAGTATGCAGCAGAGCTTTCAAAATGTGCCCAAATAATATACACGTTAATTGGAACGCGTTTTATACGCAAAGTAGCAATCCGCGGGCTATATAAGGCACTTCGCGATGTCCGTCCATGTTCTATACCATGTCAATGTTACTATCATATCTTAGGGTTCGCATAGAGCAATTAGAGCTGTGACCTTGAACGCTCCTTCATTAGTAGATAACACCTACACGATAGAAAAGACGTTCAAGAGAAAATGGTTTAAGTTTTACTACAATTAGTATGCAGCAGAGCTTTCAAAAAGTGCCCAAATAATATACACGTCAATTCGAACGCGTTTTGTACGCAAAGTAGCAATCCGCGGACTATATAAAGCACTTCGCGATGTCCGTCCATGTTCTATACCATGTCAATGTTACTATCATATCTTAGGGTTCGCATAGAGCAATTAGAGCTGTGACCTTGAACGCTCCTTCATAAGTAGATAACTCCTACACGATAGAAAAGACGTTCAAGAGAAAACGGTCTAAGTTTTACTGCAATTAGTACACAGCAGAACTTTCAAAAAGTGCTCAAATAATATACACGTTAATTCGAACGCGTTTTGTACGCAAAGTAGCAATCCGCGGGCTATATAAGGCACTTCGCGATGCCTATCCATTTTCTATACCATACCACTGTAACTACCATATCTTAGTGTTCGCATACAGCGCCTAGAGTTGTGACCTTGAACACTCCTTCATAAGTAGATAACTCCTTCACGATAGAAAAGACGTTCAAGAGAAAACGGTCTAAGTTTTACTGCAATTAGTATACAGCAGAACTTTCAAAAAGTGCTCAAATAATATACACGTTAATTCGAACGCGTTTTGTACGCAAAGTAGCAATCCGCGGGCTATATAAGGCACTTCGCGATGTCTATCCATGTTCTATATCATGCCATTGTAACTACCATATCTTAGCGCTCGCATACAGCAAATAGAGTTGTGACCTTGAACGCTCCTTCATAAGTAGAAAACTCCTACACGATAGAAAAGACGTTCAAGAGAAAACGGTCTAAATTTTACTGCAATTAGTATGCAGCAGAGCTTTCAAAAAGTGCCCAAATAATATACACGTTAATTCGAACGCGTTTTGTACGCAAAGTAGCAATCCGCGGGCTATATAAGGCATTTCGCGATGTCTATCCATTTTCAATATCATGCCATTGTAACTACCATATTTTAGCGTTCGCATACAACACCTAGAGTTGTGACCTTGAACGCTCCTTCATAAGTAGATAACTCCTACACGATAGAAAAGACGTTCAAGGGAAAACGGTCTAAGTTTTACTACAATTAGTATGCAGCAGTGCTTTAAAAAAGAGCACAAATAATATATACGTTAATTCGAACGCGTTTTGTACGCAAAGTTGCAATCCGCGGGCTAAATAAGGCACTTCGCGATGTCTATCCGTGTTCTATACCATGCCAATGTATCTATCATATCTTAGCGTTCGCATAGAGCACCTAGAGTTGTGACCTTGAACGGTCCTTCATAAGTAGATAACTCCTACACGATAGAAAAGACGTTCAAGAGAAAACGGTCTAAGTTTTACTGCAATTAGTATGCAGCAGAGCTTTCAAAAAGTGCCCAAATAATATACACGTTAATTGGAACGCGTTTTGTACGCAAAGTAGCAATCCGCGGGCAATATAAGGCACTTCGCGATGTCTATCCACTTCCTATACCATGCCAATGTAACTATCATATCTTAGCGTTCGCATACAGCACCTAGAGTTGTGACCTTGAACGCTCCTTCTTAAGTAGATAACTCCAACACGATAGAAAAGACGTTCAAGAGAAAACGGTCTAAGTTTTACAGCAATTAGCATTCAGCAGAGCTGCCTAATAATGCCGAGATGATATACACGAAAATTCGAATGCGTTTTGTAACCAAAGCAGCAATCCATGGGCTATTGAGGACACTTCGCGATGCCTTTCCATGTTCTACACTATGTCAATGTTACTATCATATCTTAGGGTTCGCATAGAGCACAAAGAGCTGTGACCTTGAACGCTCCTTCATTCGTAGATTACTGCTACACGATAGAAAAGACGTACAAGTGAAAATGGATTTAGATTTTCTGCAATTAGCATGCAGCAGAGCTGCCAAATAATGCCCACATAATATACACGTTAATTCGAATGCGTTATGTAAACAAAGCAGCAATCCGTGGGCTATTAAGGAAACTACGCGATGCCTATCCATTTTCTATACAATGCCATTGTAACTACCATATCTTAGCGTTCGCATACAGCAAATAGAGTTGTGACCTTGAACGCTCCTTCATAAGTAGATAACTCCTACACGATGGAAAAGACGTTCAAGAGAAAATGGTTTAAGTTTTACTACAATTAGTATGCAGCAGAGCTTTCAAAAAGTGCCCAAATAATATACACGTTAATTCGAACGCGTTTTGTACGCAAAGTAGCAATCCGTGGGCTACATAAGGCACTTCGCGATATCTATCCAGTTTCTATACCATGCCAATGTAACTATCATATCTTAGCGTTCGCAAACAGTACAAAGAGTTGTGACCTTGACCGCTCCTTCATAAGTAGATAACTCCTACACGATAGAAAAGACGTTCAAGAGAAAACGGTCTAAGTTATACTACAATTAGTATGCAGCAGTGCTTTAAAAAAGAGCACAAATAATATATACGTTAATTCGAACGCGTTTTGTACGGAAAGTTGCAATCCGCGGGCTATATAAGGCACTTCGCGATGTCCATCCATGTTCTATATCATGTCAATGTTACTATCATATCTTATCGTTCGTATAGAGCACCTAGAGTTGTGACCCTGAAAGCTCCTTCATAAGTAGATAACTACTTCACGATAGAAAAGACGTACAAGTGAAAATGGATTTAGTTTTACTGCAATTAGCATGCAGCAGAGCTTTCAAAAAGTGCCCAAATAATATACACGTCAATTCGAACGCGTTTTGTACGCAAAGTAGCAATCCGCGGTCTACATAAGGCACTTCGCGATGTCTATCCATGTTCTATACCATGCCAATGTAACTATCATATCTTAGCGTTCGCATAAAGCACCTAGAGTTGTGACTTTGAAAGCTCCTTCATAAGTAGATAACTACTACACGAAAGAAAAGACGTACAAGTGAAAATGGATTTAGTTTTACTGCAATTAGCATGCAGCAGAGCTGACAAATAATGCCCAGATAATATACGCGTTAATTCGAATGCGTTTTGTAAACAAAGCAGCAATCCGTGGGATATTAAGGACACTTCGCGATGCCTATCCATTTTCTATAACATGCCATTGTAACTACCATATCTTAGTGTTCGCATATAGCGCCTAGAGTTGTGACCTTGGACGCTGCTTCATAAGTAGATAACTCCTACACGATAGAAAAGACGTTCAAGGGAAAACGCTCTAAGTTTTACTACAATTACTATGCAGCAGAGCTTTCAAAAAGAACCCAAATAATATAAACGTTAACTCGAACGCGTTTTGTACGCAAAGTAATAATCCGCGGGCTATATAAGGCACTTTGCGATGTCTATCCAGTTTCTATACCATGGCAATGTAACTATCATATCTTAGCGTTCGCATAGAGCACCTAGAGTTGTGACCTTGAACGCTCCTTCATAAGTAGATAACTCCTACACGATAGAAAAGACGTTCAAGAGAAAACGGTCTAAGTTTTACTGCAATTAGTATGCAGCAGAGCTTTAAAAAAGTGCCCAAATAATATACACGTCAATTCGAACGCGTTTTGTACGCAAAGTAGCAATCAGCGGGATAAATACCGCACTTCACGATGTCTATCCATGTTCTATACCATGCCATTGTAACTATCATATCTTAGTGTTCGCATACAGCGCCTAGAGTTCTGACCTTGAACGCTCCTTCATAAGTAGATAACTCCTACACGATAGAAAAGACGTTGAAGAGAAAACGGTCTAAGTTTTACTGCAATTAGTATACAGCAGAGCTTTCAAAAAGTGCTCAAATAATATACACGTTAATTCGAACGCGTTTTGTACGCAAAGTAGCAATCCGCGGGCTATATAAGGCATTTCGAGATGTCTATCCATGTTCTATACCATGCCAATGTAACTATCATATCTTAGCGTTCGCATACACACCTAGAGTTGTGACCTTGAAAGCTCCTTCATAAGTAGATAACTACACGATAGAAAAGACGTTCAAGAGAAAAAGGTCTAAGTTTTACAGCAATTAGCATGCAGCAGAGCTGCCTAATAATGCCCAGATGATATACACAAAAATTCGAATGCGTTTTCTAAACAAAGCAGCAATCCGTGGGCTATTAAGGACACTTCGCGATGCCTATCCATTTTCTATACAATACCACTATAACTACCATATCTTAGTGTTCGCATACAGCGCCTAGAGTTGTGACCTTGAACGCTCCTTCATAAGTAGATAACTCCTACACGATAGAAAAGACGTTGAAGAGAAAACGGTCTAAGTTTTACTGCAATTAGTATACAGCAGAGCTTTCAAAAAGTGCTCAAATAATATACACGTTAATTCGAACGCGTTTTGTACGCAAAGTAGCAATCCGCGGGCTATATAAGGCACTTCCCGATGTCTATCCATGTTCTATATCATGCCATTGTAACTACCATATCTTAGCGTTCACATACAGCAAATAGAGTTGTGACCTTGAACGCTCCTTCATAAGTAGATAACTCCTACATGATAGAAAAGACGTTCAAGGGAAAACGGTCTAAGTTTTACTACAATTAGTATGCAGCAGTGCTTTAAAAAAGAGCACAAATAATATATACGTTAATTCGAACGCGTTTTGTACGCAAAGTTGCAATCCGCGGGCTATATAAGGCACTTCGCGATGTCCATCCATGTTCTATACCATGTCAATGTTACTATCATATCTTATCGTTCGCATAGAGCACCTAGAGTTGTGACCTTGAAAGCTCCTTCATAAGTAGATAACTACTACACGATAGAAAAGACGTACAAGTGAAAATGGATTTAGTTTTACTGCAATTAGCATGCAGCAGAGCTTTCAAAAAGTGCCCAAATAATATACACGTCTATTCGAACGCGTTTTGTATGCAAAGTAGCAATCCGCGGTCTACATAAGGCACTTCGCGATGTCTATCCATTTTCTATACCATGCCATTGTAACCACCATATCTTAGTGTTCGCATATAGCGCCTAGAGTTGTGACCTTGGACGCTGCTTCATAAGTAGATAACTCCTACACGATAGAAAAGGCTTTCAAGGGAAAGCGGTCTAAGTTTTACTACAATTACTATGCAGCAGAGCTTTCAAAAAGTGCCCAAATAATATACACGTCAATTCGAACGCGTTTTGTACGCAAGGCGGCAGTCCGCGGGCTACATAAGGCACTTCGCGATGTCTATCCATGTTCTATACCACGCCAATGTAACTATCATAACTTAGCGTTCGCATAGGGCACCTAGAGTTGTGACCTTGCACGCTGCTTCATAAGTAGATAACTACTACACGACAGAAAAGACGTACAAGTGAAAATGGATTTAGATTTACTGCAATTAGCATTCAGCAGAGCCGCCAAATAATGCCCAGATAATATACACGTTAATTCGAATGCGTATTGTAAACAAAGCAGCAATCCGTGGGCCATTAAAGACACTTCGCGATGTCTATCCATTTTCTATACCATGCCATTGTAACTACCATATCTTAGTGTTCGCACACAGCACCTAGAGTTGTGACCTTGGACGCTGCTTCATAAGTAGATAACTCCTACACGATAGAAAAGGCTTTCAAGGGAAAACGGTCTAAGTTTTACTACAATTACTATGCAGCAGAGCTTTCAAAAAGTTCCCAAATAATATACACGTTAATTCGAACGCGTTTTGTACGCAAAGTAGCAATCCGCGGGCTATTTAA